>CAWVOY010000222.1:0-18277 GCA_963931895.1 Eupithecia pulchellata | reverse complement strand
TAACGATAACGTTAGCCGCAATTCAATAACTATCAACTCTTTCTATCTACACGACACGAACGAATCTCAACGAAACGACGACGCGCGTCGTCGTGCAGCTTCGCAACTCGTATCGTTAATGCGTTATGTGAAGGCAAGACGTGAGTGAAATCAATCAGTGAAATGTGAAACAGACAGATAATAATTTCGTGAGTGAGTGAATTTTAGTTTTCGTTAAATTTTGGTTTGTGATTGAGTGAGTGGACCGAACATGTGAATTTAGTTTTTAAGTAATCTTTTGTTAATTCGTTGAACTTCTTAGAGTGTAATTTTCCATTGCATAATAAATTCTGGCCGTTAAATAAATATAGTTTATGCAGACAAAGTAACAATTCAATTTATTTAATACCATGTGCTCACAAATAACATAGAATCAGCGAAAATTAATAGCAAGAAAATAATGCGAAGTAGGTAGCTGCAATAGCATTGTCAAAAATGTAAAGACATAAATGTAATAAAAATTAATATAATAATGTCTGAATTAAATGTAAATTTTCAACTGCGAAATTATTTTTAGGTACTTATACAAACTCTTGAATCGTCTTTTAATAAACGATTTATAATTTAGATCTCGCATTATTTTTACACTATTTGGTAAGGTAACAAATTGTACAGCTTTACAGAATTACAAACAAAACCTTTAGAAATTTTAATTATTCTTGTTTTTGGGACCAATAAGTCATTTTATGTCTTGTATCGTAATCATGTCCCTCTTTAACATACCTACTTGAAATTATTTAAGTATTGTTTTGCATAAATCAGATTTTGATAAATATATTCTCCAATCATTGTCAAAACGCCTATACTTATGCCTAAACAACTTGTCCCTGCAGGATTCCAAAAACCGTAAGCCTAGTACATAACGTATGGTGCGCTTCTGTAACACAAAAACTCTGTTTGCTTCGGCTGCTCTTCCCCAAAATAGTATTCCGTAGGTCATAATAGTGGAAATAGGCGAAATAGACCATACGTGCTCCTATTTCACCCCCTATCTCTCTAATTTTCCTTATAGCGTATGCCGAGCTCAGTCTTTATGTTAGTGCGTCAATGTGCACGTTCCAAGTTAGCTTTGTATCAATCCAAACACCTAAAATCTTTAGTACTACAAGTCATGCTCAACTGCTCTAATTTACCTTTCATTAGACGTTCAGAAAGGTAATTCGGTCAGCGGACCCAAGATTGAACCCTGATGGACACCTAACTTGACTTTACATTCAGCAGAGCGGTTTCCTTCTAACTCGGTTATTTGGATTCGGTTTCTGAGATAGGATTTGAAAATTTCTAATTCAACTCCAGAAACTCCGTAATGTTCTAATTTCCCGATAAATATGTCACGAGACACGCAGTCAAATGCTTTAGAAAGGTCACAAAAAACGCCATTTGTTTTCTGTGACTTCTCCAGGCCGCCGGCATAAATGTCCTCCACTAGTTTTATGATAGCATCATTTGTTGTTTTACAAAGATGTACGGAAGCCAAATTGTCGTGTACATAATAATTCTTTACTGTTTAGAAATGCAGATAGATCTTCAGCTAAATACTTTTCAAAAATCTTGCTGAAACTCAGCAGTATAGACACGGGCCTATAACTGTTACAGCTTGATGTATTTCCTTTTTTGTGTATTGGCACAAACAAGGAAATACCTTTTTTAATCTTCATTTCATCCGGGAAAAGTCCCTTTTGGATGCAACCATTAATTATTATCATCATCATTGTATCGGCTGACTTGATTTCTAATTTTCTTTTCCAGGGTCTGTCTATTTTATTTGAAATTAGGTAGGTATGTGTTTAGGTTTTGAATGTTGAATTTCTCACCTTACTTACACACCTTCTTACTCACCGCGAGCGTGACGTCGCCGGCGCTGCACATGATCAGGCCCGTGCCCAGGAGGATGCCCGCCGTCGACAGGCAGACCGCGACTGTGTTTACTAACGAGCGATCCGAATTCTGAAACCAATCCTACGGATCACTACTCTAGCGGTCCGCCCCGGCGCACGCACGGCTATTAAACTAAAATTTCATTTACAGTGGATCCCTAACTTTTTTAAAATATTCTTTAGCCTATGTTCATCATCATTTTTATATACACTAAAAGTAGGTATAGTATATAGTAGATGTAGTGTGCACTGACCAGCATCTGGGCCATGTTTATGACGACCAATGTGACGTTGAATATAACTTGGCAGCTCATGACGGCTCCACAGATGTCTTTAGTGAGGTGAACTACTCTGAAAATAATAAGTTGGTTTGAGAATATAAAGACGACAATTTTTGTGCCTATACGCTAGTAATAGTACTTCGATGGTGCCTGATGATTATGATTGGTTAGACTAAATTAGAATCCATTGTTAATATTAAAATCAGGTAGGTAGACCGGTGGGAAGGTATAGGTACCTTGTCACCGGTCTACCTACCTATACTTACTGCAAAGTGGTGTTGTAAAAATCCATGCCAACTTTGAAACGTTTTTCGTAATGAAGTTCCATTTGTGGTTGGCTGAAGTGTTTCGTGTGGAATACGCGGGAGAGGCGCAGGAAGTACTCCCGCAGCTGCAGGAACAGGTGGCTGGCGCAGGCCACGAGGCTCAGCACGACGCCGTACACCGCCATCGCGCGCACCAGCAGCGCCCACCACACCACGTTCCACACCACTCGCACGAGGTTGGCCTTTACCGAATTGTTTTCTACCTCTGGCCATGCGGTTATTATAGTGGTGTACGTTGCTCCTGAAATCATTTCCATAAGTTAGGAATTCGTAAAGATGACACGCTGCACTCGACTCTTGCGTGGTAAGAGATCACGGTCGGTGTTCAGTCGTTCATACTTTTAGGTGTCTTTATAGAAGCCAAACTCTTTCACCGCCTTCGCAAACACAATGTGCTCCGGTCTCGGTCGGGGTGGAACACAAAAATATGTAATTTTATTTCATTAAGGTACTGACCTAGTTTTTGTTGTCAAAACGAATGTTTTTCTGTTTATTATACGACCGTAAACTTAAGTAACTGAAGAAAACTTCTACCTAACCAATGAAGTTAATAGTAACAAGTTTATCAGCCGCCTACGAACTTGAGGAACCTTCCTTCAGGTTGGTACCGCACCGCTGTTTGTTAGAGCTCAGTCGCAGGTACCTGTGCCCAGGAGCTGCAGGAGCGCGTCCGCGGAGTACATGGCCATGGCCAGCATGCAGCTGCACACGAACACGCCGGAGTACGTCTTCGACTGGCTGAGGAAGCTCTTCTCCACGCCGCTGTCGTTGAACACTTTCGTCAACTCTACTATTTTAAACAGTATCTTATTGATTTTAAATTTTTGCTTCGATAAAATGACGCAATAAAGCAATAGCATCGGGTGGGATATAGCGAATATGATCAAGTCTGCCTGTTGTTTATCCGTCAAGTTCTGGTGCGTGAAGAGCGCTGCCCACTCTGCGAGCACGAGGGCGTACAGAGAGTAGCCGACGAGGCGGCTGCCAGCGCGGTACCATCGCAAAAACGTTTCCGACATCTGGAGTTCTTCGATCCAGAAATTTGGCAAACCGCATAGGAAGGTCACTTTGCAGAGTTTGTAAAAGTAATCCGCGGTTTTGTTCGCGAAACGCTTATTATTTGTCATTGCGGACCTCTCTCCGAGTGAATACATAGTAATCAAGTATTCTGTTCGATAGCGCCTGATGCTCGCTGTAGATACGAGTGTGCACTGACGCCCTGCGCGCGCTGTTCACTACCTACCTGTGTAGTGTAGTGCACCTTTACCTATATAGGCAGTAAGTAGGTACTGCAGGTAGGTAGAGCACGCCCCCTGTGATTACGCTGCAGGCTAATGAAGATACGGATCTTCATTTCGTGTATCAAATTGTACAATATGATACTGTAATTAGCAACAAGGGTTTCAGGGTTGCCAACACGAACCATTAAATAACAAATCTTTGTTTTTATAGTTCGGTTCTTCGATTTGTTTTTTAGTGGTTTCTGTTAGCAACCCTGAAACCTTTAGTTTGGTGGCAGACAAAAGCGTCAAAAATCATTATTTCTTTAAGAAAACAGAGTTCGAAATACAATGGTCTCTTCAAAACCACACTTTTTCACTTTTTTCCATGCGCCTGCGCGGAAACGGCAAGAGCGTCAAATGCTTTAAAAGATCCTAACCGATCAGTTAAAAATTTTAATGATAATTTCCGGGAAATAATCTTCAAAAATTCGAAATTACGTAACATTGCACCACAGTGCTTTATTTTCTTTAGTTAGACCTTTCCGGACTCTTGACACTTCACTAAATACTAACAAAAAAGTAAAAAAAAGTGATGTCAAAGTTATCACTTTTTTTCTTCGTTCACTTCAATCTTTGTTCATTTTCGAATTGGAGCCTAACTCGTCTCAAATATTTATATGGTCTAGCTAGATGAGGGGTTATCAAACTTATTTTGTCTACTGCCCACTTTTAAAATTAATTTAATTTGAAGATTCTCAAATTAAATATTGTGATATTAGCGGAGTTTAAACATTTATTCTAACGAGACTGTAATATAAGTAATCTGCAAAAGAACCTTGAGACCTGAGCGCAGTGTACATAGGTGGTAGTGGTACTTACACTACGGCGCTCAGTCGGTACCTACGTAAGTGTTTAATTTAAGTAAGTACTTACTGCCTATCTAATACGCGAGAAACAGAAAATGAAAATGAAATAAAAACCTATATTTATATATTTATACCCGTTGTTTGAATAGCGTTGCATCAGTTGTTGATTGCATCTCGAGCAATAAAGTCGTTTTGCGCGTATCAATAGCGAGTAAAAGTGTGTGATAAGCGGGAGGCCTTCCTTAATTGGTTGGCTTTCACGCACAATGGCCGATGAACCTTATATCGTAACCGAGACAGTCGATAATAGAATGACAGATAATGCAGTTACCCGTGATCCAGTGAACATTTTTGTTAGGGACCGATTGGAATGCAGTGAGAAATGCCTAGAGAGTATGGAAATTGAAGAAATGAGTAGGAAGCGTGCATTAGGAATTAGTTCTGAAGTAGAAACTCCTCCTGAAGAAGATTGGAATGTTGTAGGTCCACGAGGACGTAAAATTATCCGTTCTAATACACCTGCCGAGGAACCAACATCGGGACCTGAAGACGTAGAAAAGGCTCAAGTTTATGTTACGTCTACGTCGGCATTGCCGAAGCAATTCGCTCTAGCCAGGTTATTCAAGGACAAAAATATCAGTGGAATTCATCGCGTAAAGTATATACATGACAGTAAGTTATTGATAACATTCGAGTTGGGAAGGAATGCTGACGAATTTATTAAGTGCGAATCATTTAGCGAAATGGGATGGAAATGTCACCGAACTTCTGAAGTAGGAGTTTCATATGGAGTCATAAAAGATATCGAACAAGATTTCACCGAAGAAGATATTATACAGAGTCTGTCGAGTAACGTGGAGATTATCGTACGTACCAGCCGGCTGGGAGAAATGTGAAGTAGTTCGCATTGGTTTTAAGGGTGCAACCCTCCCTCCACACGTATTTATAGATGGCATGAGAATAAAAGTAGAACCTTTCATTTTCCCCGTTACCCAATGCTCGCGGTGTTGGAAGTTTGGCCATATCAGAACCTTCTGCCCGTCGAGAAAATCAGTATGCCCTAAATGTACTAAGAACCATGAAAATTGCGAAACTACTTCTTACCGATGCGTGAATTGCACAGGAAATCATTTACCCATGCAAAAGATATGCCCAATGTTTAAAAAAGAGAGGAAAGTGAGAGAACTGATGGCGGAGTTTAACTGTACTTATAAAAAGGCTCTCACCACTTACGTTCCGCCTTCTCCTACACCTGAAAACTACCCACCTTTGTATTCAGATCAGGAAGCATATCAGAATGTACCCGCTCCTGGTGGTCAACGTCCAGTAATCGAGAAGACCGTCCTACCAAACCAAAGACAGAAATTACTAATGTCGCAATTGTTTAATACTCCACCTGCAGCAAAGTGCACACCCGCGCCTGTGACCGCGTCCACGTCCGCGACCGCGACCGCCCCCGCAGCCTCGGTACCCGTGGATGAAGAAATTACGTTCAATTTAGCACAGAGTCGTAAACAGAGAAATAAGCGTCGCAAACACAACAAATCCCCCTCCCCTGTCGCGCAGGAGATAGAGGCAGAGTGGAACAGGGAGTCGGAAGAAGGCTTAGAAGAGGACTTTTCATATCCCGTTTCAAGTCGTAGAAGTGAGCCTCGTAGAAAAGAACAGGTTAATGTCTAAACTATTCCGTATTGTGGTAAGTGAAGTTTCTTTGCAAGCTAAAATAGAACAAGTAGTCACAATTTGTACAGAGTGGATAATGTCCAAAATAGTCAGTGGTATGACGGCTGGCTCCTTCATTAACATGTTTGTTAATGATGGATAACAACGTTATCAACATAGATATCAATATCTTACAGTGGAACTGTCGTAGTTTACGGCCGAAATCTGTGGCATTTGAATCTATACTTATCAAAGAAAAAATCCACATCGCTGTTCTCAGCGAAACGTGGTTCGAGCCTGATAGCTATTTTAATATAATATAAGTGGTTATAATACCTACAGGTTAGACAGGGCAGTTGAGCATGGCGGCGGCGTTGCAATTTAATGAAAAATATAGCAATTGGTATAAAATCTTTACAGACGGGTCCAAAGATAGAACCGGGGCGGGTTCGGCTTTTTTGCATCCTCAGATAGGTAGCGGAATTAAACTGAAGATCGATTCTGGCATCTCCATTATGCATATTGAATTGATTGCTATAGCGGAAGCGTTATCATATGTCGATTCAATAAATTTCGATCAATTTGTCATTTTGACAGACTCAAAAAGTTCTTTGCAACATTTGGCTCGTTCTACCTCTTCGGTGAGAGGTTTACCGATAGCCTATAAGATTTTAGAATCGATCTTGAGGTTACAATCCCGTAACATTAGGGTTATTATGCAATGGATTCCATCTCACATTCAAGTAAAAGAAAACGAAGAAGTCGATTTATTAGCTAGACAGGCAATTGAAGATGGGGTTCCGTTAAATTCCGAACATTTTAAAACAATTAAGCACCAATGTATAGCGTTATGGCAGGAATACTTCGACGAAAGATCACTGGAAAAAGGTATATGGTACAGAACAATACAGCCACAAATAAACTATTTTCCATGGATCGATCACGTAAGTTTGTGCAGAAATGTTCTAAAAACCGCACTTAGATTACGTTCAGGACACATTCCATCTAAAAAATTTGCATTCTTAATGAAAAAAGTACCATCTCCTAATTGTAACGATTGTGGCGTAATTGAAGATATACACCATATATTGATGGAATGTGTCCGGAATGAGAGTCTCAGAAGAACCTGCTTTGGCAGGTACAGTCCTATTCACATCGGCCGTATCAATAGCATTCTGGCTGACCCTTTGTCGGGTGAAGCCGAAAGGCTATATAAACTTGCAGAATTAGGTCTTAGCTCTTAAGTTGTAGGTAATTTTTGTTCTATTGTCTGCTCATAGGTAGTTAAATTTATGTTTTCATTAGTTTAGTAGATAGTTCTTCCTTATTTTAGTGTGTAGTTATAGATAAATAGATGTTAGTTTAATTGTAAGTTGATTGTTTGTGACGATTTTCATGGGACGGTGTGGTCGCTAAGCGACAAAGTCCTTTTTCGAAAAAAAAAAAAAAAAAAAATAGCGTTGCATGAGCAGAGCAGCGCGCACCGACAGGAATAAGACAATCATGCATCAAGGGCTTGTAAAAACCGGGTTATTTTATAAGCCGGTTAATTCGGTTTTTAATTTTCAATCCGGTTAAAACCGGGTTTTTCGGTTATTTTCCAAAAAGAGCCGTAGGACGAAATAAAACCATAAAATTCGATCACATTTACATATTATTTAGCTTAGCTCTGATTAATTTGACTCAAATCACGATTCAGTCTTATGATTACATATCTACGGTACGGCTAAATGATACACGTGTTACTCATTTTCATTTATTTGCCGTTAGAGCTCAAAGCATACTTGGTTACGTCAATTTATATTTCAAGTCATGAAAATATCTGTAATAGACCTGAAATATAGGTTGTCATTGTCACTCAGGCACAAAGTGATAACAAACAAGGTACCTAAGCAAAGCAACACATAACAATGAACTGAGTAAACGACAAGAAGAAAACTAAATTCAATAATAGATCTGCTGTTAATGGGCATCGTCTAAATTAAAGTTAATAATAGTACAAAATACTATATAAAAATGCAAGTTTCTGAATTTTTTGCCTGATGGTCGGATAAAATTGTAATATAGATAAAATTTGCCAAATAATTATTGTAAATATTCTTTCTCTTGTTTTTAATCATTAATGTGTTGAATTTATGTTCCAATTTATTTGTTAACTAATTCCTTTTATTGTAGTATTTCCTTTTATTTTATTGATTTATTATTATGTACCAATTTTATGGACCTATGCAGTCTGAAATAAAGAAATTTGATTTGATTTGATAAGCGATGTCTTACAAAATGTATTTATGGAACGAATGCATTCGGATAGTCGAGTACGACCACCCGTCAGTCAAAGAATCGGAAGTGTATAACCGGCCTGATGATTGAGCCTGACAATACTACACTCATGGACATAATTAGAGGAAATCGCACTTTGACTTCTTCAGAGGTCAGATCTATGCTCCAGGATGTTCGACAGGTTACAGTTAGCACTAAAACCGTAAGAAGAAGAGCTAAAAAAGCGGTTAGGTTAGGTTAGGTTAGGTTTTTTTTTTTTTTTGTTCCTGTCCGGGAGCTATGTCCCGGCCCGCGAGCTAGCCTACCTTTTTTCCTCTGACTTGATCAGAGTCATTTTTTGTCTTATTTCTTTATTTATACATTTTTCCTTATATTTAATACAGTTTTGAAGTTTTACACATATTTTATACATTTAACTTACTTTCTACAGGGTTACAGTTTTTTGGGTAATTTTTGTTTATTTACATTGTTATTCACTTATAATATTATAATACATTATTTAAACTTAAGTCTAGTTCTATCCAACTTATATACTACTTTCTTTTGACAATTATTTTAATTTTATGCATTTTACTCATATTCAATAATATGTGTAAATTCATATATTATCTACCTACCTATTTCTAGCTATTGTTGTACAGAATTCTATAAACTTAGGTCTTTTTATTTTGTCCGCCATAATGTTTTTTGCGTTTTGAATGTTAATTGTGCAATCTAAGATGTTTTTGGCCTCATATCTTACTCTACCATAGACTGGACAATCGAAGATGATATGTTGTGCGGATTCATGTTTGTCAGGCTCACAGATGCATGATGGGTTCTCCTTACATCTGAAGCGAGTCAGGTATTCAGAGAACCCGCCATGCCCCGTTAACACTTGTGTGATGACACTTGTGGGTTCATACCTTCTGACGACTCTGTAGGTACGCCTCAATTGCATCCGGGAAGAAGACTTTAGTTGCAGCGGCCGCGTCTTCTACCATGTATCTCCGGTTCCATCTTTCAAGGGACTCCGTACGGATCTGTCTCTTGACTGATGAAATCGGACATGCATCGTATGCCGGTTTTTTCTTTAATTGGAGGGCAGCGTTTTTAGCAAGTTGGTCGGCTCTTTCATTTCCCTCCAATCCAGCGTGGGCTTTTATCCAAAACATCTCCACTTCTTTGTTTTGATGTTTTATTGCCTTCAGGTTTTTCCGTGTGTCAACAGCTAGTGGGTGGATGGAGTTCGGATTCGTGATTGACTCTAGCGCAGATCTTGAGTCACTGTATATTCCGAAAATGTTTTCAGGGCGCTTCAGGATTTCACACGTAGCTTTCCATATGGCCAGGAGTTCAGCCTGATAAACCGTGCAGTAGGATGACAGTTTCAATTTGATTGCTTTGGTCTCAGCGTCATTGTTCCAGAAGGACAATGCCGCACCAACTTTGCCATCAATTTTACTTCCGTCCGTGTAGATCCGTACTGCTTGGTTATTATGGCTGTCGACGTCCTCACGGTCAATCAAGCTAACGAACTCCAAGCGCATATGTTCTGCCGGGTGAGGCAATCCTTCGTAAGCCTCCATCCGCTCCACTTCTCTATCCATTTGTGCTGATTGGGATATTCCTCGTTTTTCCAGATACAGAGCAGCTGCCTCCTGTATTCGCAGGTCTAAAGGCAATATCCCAGCCAGAACCAATGCAGCGTTCAGAGAGACTGTGCGATACGCTCTCGTGAGCTTCTGAGCAAAGCCTCTCTGAACAGCATTGAGCTGTTTTTGAACGCACAGTTTCCTAGTCGACGGTGACCAGGCGCTTGAAGCGTACATAATCGTCGGTTCGATAACTGCAGTGTAGATGACACGAATGATTTCGGGATGGAGACCCCAGCTGATCCTGGCGGCTCTCGACAACTGCTTGTAAAGATTTAATGCCTTTTTGCAGACGCTTGCAACGTGGCTATTAAATGTAAGCTTGTTTTCGATTGTGAGCCCCAGAATCCTAAACTCGTCCGACATGCCAATGCTGATCCCGCCCATGTTCAGGCGTGGTGTGTCATATTTGAGTTTCCTCGTTATAAGCATCGCATTTGTCTTATGCGGAGCGAAAGTAAGCTTATTTTGACACCCCACTCCTGAACATAAGCGAGAGCAGCATTCGCATTCAGCTGAATCTCCATCGCCGATTCACCGTCGAACACCATAACAACGTCATCAGCGAATGCCTGACAGTAGGTGCCCCGCTCCTGTAGACCCTTCAACAACAGGATCCAGGATGAGGTTCCAGAGGATCGGGCCCCCCACTGAACCCTGCACACAACCTTTTGAAGCTATCCTAGTGACCTCTGCTCCCGCATACCTGACTTTCACCTTTCTTTCGTCCAGGTATGAGTCCATGATCCTTCTTATATTGATCGTACAATTCTCCGCGGCTAAACGGGTTCTTATTACGGGCCACCAAGCACTGGTAAATTTTTATAAAAGCGGGGGGGGAATTCACTAGTTTGGGTAAAGGTGATGTCTTGACCGAAAATCCCAACAGGCTACGACACCTGGGTGAGGAGATATAGAACTTAGAAAATTTTCAAGATGGCGGACAAAATGGCCGTCCAAACGTAACTTTGGCAGCTTTGGGCCGAATTGACCCGTGTTTGGGCTTGTATGAAAGGTATTGACAAGCGCAATACAATGGTCAACCCCTTTACACAGAATGACAACTCCTAGATTTTTAAAAGCTAAAAATCACACAAGTTTTTACAAAAAATTCAATTAGGTCAAGGTGTTAAACCAAACTCAAGCTCGACAAGTGCGATTGTTTTGTTTTTGTGTTGGACTAGTCGGCAGCAGTGGTCACCCACCTTCACCTCGGGCAGTGCACTGTAGGTCTTATATCGCATTGTTGTTTTGAATGTGCTCCCATTCAACAGTGATGCAAGGCCTGGAGATATTGCTACTCGGTACTTCTTTCCCGGTCTGCAAAAGCAGAAGCTTATGCCAAGACGCTCGTAAGTTTCGTCCATGAAGAGAGCCACACCGCGGATTCGGAGTCCAGCTGTTCCCTTTTCTCCATGTGCGATTAGTTTTGTGACTGGTAGCCAATTTTCTTGTTTTGATGGGGGTTCCGTCTGCGAGGTAGCTGTCACTTGAGCCTCTGTCACCTGGTTAAGCTGCGAAGGAGCAGTTGGGGTAAGGTTGGAGTTTCTCTTTGCTGCAACCTGAAAGATCTGGTCCACGAAGGATAGAAAGTGGTGCCTTGACTTTGGATCCTCAAGAATATCCACAAGCTCTGATTCAATCAGATTTTTGTCTATGCGGGTTAGGTTAGGTTAGGTTAGGTTAGGTTTTTTTTTTTTTTTTTGTTACTGTCCGGGAGCAATGTCCCGGCCCGCAAGCTATCCTACCTCTGACATGATCAGAGACTTTGTCTTCTGATTGGGAATGGGACTGGGGTTTTATATTTATTTCTAGAAAGATGCTTATTCTATTACAATTTTCTTAATCTATTTCTTAATTTATTTCTTATTTCTAGTATTTTTATTTATATCATACATTTCTCTCCTTTTTCTTTTTATTCACAAAAAATTTTTATGCTGATTTTACTTATATTTAAAAATATACATATTCAACACAATTATTTATCCTTATTTCTAACTATAACCTTATTTACAATTTTTACACAATATTCTAGGAAATGCTCTCTTAAATTAATATCTCTTATAAATTCACTTACATTTTGCTGAGTTATATTCCCACCTAATCTTTGCTCGGTTTCGTACCTCTCTTTACCAAAAACAGGACATTCGAAGAGTATGTGCTGGATGTTTTCAAGGCTGTTCGGATCGCATATGCACGATGGACTTTCTTTACATTTAAACCTTGTCAAGTATGCTGAAAATCCACCGTGCCCTGTCATAATTTGTGTTAGTATGCTATTTGGCCTTATCTGCCTGACCATCTTGAAGGCTGTTACGGCGTCGGGAAGAAAAAGTTTGGTGACTGCTGCTGTTTCACCGTTATTGTACCTTTGGTGCCATTCTATTTTCGTACGTTCGCGAATTTCCCGTTTTACAAAGGAGACTGGACACTGTTCGTAGTTAGGCTTCGTTTTGATCTTTAAGGCTGCGTCCTTTGCCAGTGTGTCTGCTCGCTCGTTGCCCACCAAACCAGCATGTGCTTTTATCCAAAATAAAAGCACAGTTTTACTTTGGTCTTTAGCCACTCTTAAGTTTCTTCGTATTTCAACTGTAAGAGGGTTTAAAGAAGCGTGGTTTGTTACCGCTTCGAGCGAGGACCTAGAGTCGCTGTAAATAGCAAAGCTCGACTCTTGCATCTTTATAATCTCCCTAGTAGCCTTACATATGGCCAGCAATTCAGCCTGGTAGACGGTGCAGTAGGACGACAGCTTTAATTTATGGGTTTTGATCTCGGCTAACATATTCCATACGGATAATGCTGCTCCGACCTTTCCCTGAATCTTGCTGCCGTCTGTGAACACTCGGATTGCGTAATTGCTGTGATTGTTCACCTGTTCTTGGTCTTCCAGGCATACGAATTCCAGGCTCATATCTTCGGGTGGTTAGGTTAGGTTAGGTTAGGTTAGGTTAGGTTAGGTTAGGTTAGGTTAGGTTAGGTTAGGTTAGGTTAGGTTAGGTTAGGTTAGGTTAGGTTAGGTTAGGTTAGGTTAGGTTAGGTTAGGTTAGGTTAGGTTAGGTTAGGTTAGGTTAGGTTAGGTTAGGTTAGGTTAGGTTAGGTTAGGTTAGGTTAGGTTAGGTTAGGTTAGGTTAGGTTAGGTTAGGTTAGGTTAGGTTAGGTTAGGTTAGGTTAGGTTAGGTTAGGTTAGGTTAGGTTAGGTTAGGTTAGGTTAGGTTTTTTTTTTTTTTTTACGTGTTGCAAACTAGTTGACTCTTCTTTTCATAGGAAAAGAGAGTGCGCTAGTCTGCTGTTAATTTTTAAAACTGTGTGAACCTGTTGCTATTAAATGCAACATCATTATTAACAGTACGAATTATGATACATATATACATACTACATACATTAATACATAGACTTTGAAAAATATCCCTGAAAATATTCCCCCCCCCCTCCCACCCCTCCCCAATATACACACTCGTGCAGTACAATTTTTTACAATTACATTGATTAAGCATTTCATTACAATTAAGCAAGTATAACCAAACATTCGGTTATATATAGTTGCTTTTACATTATATAATAGTTATTATATATTACACTTACACTTCTTTTTATAAATATATATTTTACTATAGGTACTTAACTATGCCTTAGCACGTTTAACAATTATCTATTTATTTCTATTTGCTTCTCTATTATTATTATTATTATTTATTTATTTATTTTTTTTGTTTTTATATATATTTTTTTCCTTTTTTTTTGTGTTATTAGATATTTTTTTTTTTTTTTTTTTTTGTTCGTTTTATCATTATTATTTTTTATTTTGTTTTACTTTTCTTTTCACTTTATTTTTTTTTTTTTTTTTTTTTTTTTAATTCTCATTATTATTTTGTTTATTACACATATATTATATTTTCTTCTATTTTCTATTATACATATATATTTTCTTTCCCGATTATACACATGATTCCTTAAACGTAAATTAACACAACAATAATTACTAACATAATAATAGCAACGTAGGAATTGCATCTGAAGAGATTATTATTATTATAATCCTCAGAGCATAATACCTTTATACTAAACTCTAAATAAGGGATAACTTTACTTATATACATTAGATATATCGATTACATAAAAAGTACATTACATAAAGAGTTTTAAAGACGACAGTTTGGAGATTGTTATTAATTTCTATGGAATAGCATGGGTACATAATTAATTATTATTACTTATTAATTATTATTACAGTCGAGCAATGGCACATTCAATTAATTACCCAGATCTGTAATCAAAGAGTGCCAATAAGCTTAAGTACAGAAAAAAAAAAAAAAAAAAAAAAATGCTGTATAAAGCCAATCAGATTTATATAAGTACAATTGGCCTTTATCGCAGAAAATAATGGCCAATTCAGACTTAAAACCTTATTTTGATTTTGATTAAATTCAGATTCTATTTGTTTATTCTTGTCTTATATACATACATCTTAAATTTCATTATTAAAATATTAAGTAAAATTATTATTATTATTAAAATTAACAAATTAAGATCAAAATCAAAACCAAAATCAAGATTAAAATCAAAATTAAAATTAAAATCAAAATCAAAATCAAAATTTAATTCAAATTCAAAATTAAAATCATAATTAAAATTAAAATTAAAATCAAAATCAAAATCAAAATCAAAATTAAAATCAAAATCAAAATCAGAATTAAAATCAAAATCAAAATCAAAATCAAAATCAAAATCAAAATCAAAATCAAAATTAAAATTAAAATTAAAATCAAAATTAAAATTAAAATTAAAATTAAAATTAAAATTAAAATTAAAATTAAAATCAAAATTAAAATTAAAATCAAAATTAAAATTAAAATCAAAATCAAAATTAAAACCAAAATTAAAATTAAAATCAAAATTAAAATTAAAACAAAATCAAAATTAAAATCAAAATCAAAATTAAATTAAAGTATAATCAAAATTAAAATCAAAATTAAAATCGAATTGTAAATATAATTAGTAGAGTGTCTATAATTAGGTGTTTATAAAATGACAGACCAAAAATTAGTTAAATTAAAGTTGTATAAATAGAATAATTTAAATTGATAAGAATAAAAATTCAAGATTCCTTAAATGAATCAAAGTCCAGCATTTGATACAGTAACGGTAAATAATAAATCGATAAATCAATCAATAAATAAAAATAGAACCATAATCAAATAACTTCCATATTGACTTCCATATTGGGTATAAATTGAGAACAACAGCCAGCCATAAGCAGCCACTAGTTGGGCCAACATACTTACATATTATAGGTGCATAATATAGTAAAATAAATAGGTACATAAGTAAATGTATTATTAAATATATTTCTGTTGTAAGTAGTTCTGTGATGCAATACCGCGAACATCTCGGTGCGGCGCCGGCGGCGGGCGGCGCGCAATCGTCCCGCGCCGCGGCGTGGCGTTAGTGTCTGAACGACACAACCACCAACGTCTGACCGCGGCGCCGGGGCCGCGGTAACGTATTCCTCCGGCGCGCCGGAGGAATACGCTACGTTAATAAGGCATTTCCAAGTTTTTGTAGACTTCACAGAGATTCCGGCTCAACAAAATGGACTAGAGAAATCATGACACGCTACAGCTAACTAGCTCCCGTATAGGTTGAACCCCAAACATTTTAAATGTTTGTTCTTTATAGTGCACTAAATAAAATAAATCAAATAATAACAGTAAGTGACCGAACATACAGCTGTCAAAATAAGTAAGTCTTTGAGTCACGGCCCAAATCCACGACGACAAGCCAGGCTGACATAAAGGAGAGGGTGACAGGGCGTTGGTTGCAACCGAGAGCCAAGTCAAGTCAAAGTCGGGTCGAGCACCTTTCAAAAGAAGAAGAAGACACACGCTAGAGACTCTCAATACCAAAACAAAACAAACAAACGTTACAAATAAAAATATACCAAGACAATTATTAATTTGTGCCTGTATGTGGAATAAATAAATTAGGGTGAGACTTTCATAGTGACAATATCAAACATGGTGAGTGCTAATTATTTTCAACAATAGAACCGTTCTCTCTGCCGATTATGCGTAGAATGTTCTTTGCAAACAGCAGAAAGATAGGTCTGTAAGTATTGTCACTAATTATAAGTTCTAAATTATCAACATTTATGTCGATGTCCATTGCACTCTCGCAGTCGTGCCTGAACAATCCAAACCTACTACATTCTAGCAAAAGATGCTTTACAGATTGGTTGGCATCGTCACCGCAAGAGCACAATGGAGAAAGTGCTAAACTAAACTTAAATAAATATGAATTAAAGCCGCCATGGCCAGTAAAAATTTGAGTGTAAAAATTATCTAGACTAACGTTTCTTAGCGTTTTATAGGCCAGAGATACGCTTTTAAAAAATAATTTTGTTGTGGAGCCTGTTTGGGATAAGTCATATGCATGTTGCCACTCTTCGATGCTACCGGCCCTTGCCAGACCCTTGGCATAGGATAGAGGGAACCTATCATAGAATGGCTGTCTTCGATCCCCTAGGGCAGCCTGCTTTGCCAACTCGTCGGCCCTCTCGTTACCCTCAATACCACAGTGGGCCTTGACCCAGTACAATGAAATAATTTTACCATTTTGGGCAAGCAATGACATTTTTTCTTTGATTGCAGCGACCAATGGGTGCAGTGAGTTAGGGTCACTGACTGCCTCGAGACTGGACCTTGAATCGCTGGCAATGCTGAAAGCAGACTCCCTTCTGCCTTCGACCAACTGTAGGGCTCGCAGTATTGCACACAGCTCTGCCTGAAACACACTACAGAAGCTCTCCAGCCGGAATCTGGTGTGACGGACCTCATGCCCCCCGGACCAACAGGTAACAGCGCCACCCACCTTATCCTCCAGCTTGCTGCCATCTGTGTAAAGGATGGGCTCATCGCTTCCCAGGCTCAGCGCTTCCTCCTGGGATTCGATAAGCCCAAACCCTACATGCCTCCTTTCCGCTGGGTGAGGTAAGGAGAATGGACTTATCCTGAGCTCCATACTACGGCCCGGCAGACTGGTCAGTGGCTCTCCTTTCTTTGCTCTGTAGATAAGTGCATTCTCCCTGAGTCTCAATGTAAGAGGCAGCAGTCTCGACAGCAGAACACTGGACACCAAAGATGTTGTGCGGTGAGCTTTGCTTATCTTTATAGCAAAAGATCTAATGAGGCTGTTTAAGATCCTTTCTGCATAAGCCCTCCTGGAGACATCAGCCCAACTACTCGCCGCATATAAGACCGTAGGTTCCACCACAGCAATATAGATGAGTCTCAGAATATCGGAATTGAGACCCCATTGTGCACGTGCCGCTCTAGAGACTACCTTGTAGAAAGCAATTGCTTTGTTGGTAACTATCTCTAGATGCGTTCGGAAATTAAGAATGGGGTCTATAGTTAATCCCAATATTCGGAGACTCTCTCCAAAGGCTATGGGGACGCCCGCCATAAAGATTCTTGGCGTGTGGTACCGGAGTTTTTTGGTTATGAGAAGTGCCTGTGTTTTATCCGGTGCGAATTTTAATTTCAGGTCTTCGCCCCACTGAGTGATCACCGCCAACGCCCGGTTGAGCATGCGCTCCAGCTCGAGTCCGTCGGCCGCGGCGGCGACCATCAGCAGGTCGTCCGCGAAGGCCTGCACCCTGACGCCGCCGTACTGCGCCTGCTCCAGCGCCGGCTCCAGCTGCATGTTCCAGAGCAGCGGCCCGCAGGTAGACCCCTGGATACACCCCATACTTGTGTCTCTGTGTACGACTTGCCCCGCATATTTGAGTATGATTTCCCTCTCCGAGAGGTAACTAAGTATTAGGCGCGCTACCTCGATATCTACATTATTCGCTCTGAGCCTTTCCATGATAGCGGGCCACCAGGTGTTGTCGAAAGCGCCCTGAATGTCTAATGAGACTAACACTGTGATTTTCTTTTGTTCCAGGCTCGAGCGAACGATGGACATGGCGTCATACAGAGCGTCCTCCGAGCTCCGCTGAGGAGTGAACCCGTACTGGAAGGGGCTCAGGCGACCCTCCTTGCCGAGCTGCCACTGCAACCGGTTAACGAACAGCTTCTCGAGGATCTTC
>CAWVOY010000221.1:0-18139 GCA_963931895.1 Eupithecia pulchellata | reverse complement strand
ATTCGTTATTTGTGCGATAAAATATTACCGTTTTGCACAAAAACAAAACGGATATTATGTGTGTGGAGAAACAGACAGCTTAGTAGGAGAGAGGCGATTGAAATTTATCGATATTTATGCATGCATTCAAGGTTTCTATGGCAATTTATGGAGTAATAGACTGTCTTTTCTCTTGTCAAAGTCACAGCAGATCTTCATGTGACATGTCTCAGCAAATGTCACGTCATAGTGTCATCCACACCAGCAAGCAACTTGCTGAAGCTGTCTGTTTCTCCACACACATAATATCCGTTTTGTTTTTGTGCAAAACGGTAATAGTTTTGTTTTTGTGCAAAACGGTAATATTATATGTGTTTCCGAAACAGACAGCTTAGTGGAGACCTGTTTGTTATCTGCTGGTGAAAGACGGACAAACGCTATGTGAAAATAAAATGTATTTATGTTATATAGGTATCTACATTATATGACCTTTATTAAGACGTTGAAAAATAAAATATAAAGTCTTAAAACACAAAAACTTAGAGTTTTTAAATTCAATGTTCAATTAGGTAGACACCCAATCAATTGATTGGTCATTAATAACGTAATATGTATTTAATCAGTTTATTAAAAAACACAAAATGTTTCGCAAATCAACACTTACAGTGAATTGGTCTGAAAACAAGTACTAGTAGTAGTCTATGTACTTATCATCGCAAACAAGTGCGCATTTAGACCAACACTAAACACTAAGATTGGTGGGCGACCGCCGTACTGTGTTGTAGCTGTAGCTCGTACCATGTGTGCTTAATACAACTGTGCTAAGCTTTATACAAATCATCATATCACGATGTCCGGATAGTCAAACACATATTTCAATGATTTAAGTTCTGAACTTCTGACTTCCATTTTAAACTTCAGTAAGTTTAGCACTAAGATAAATAAAATTGAATATCAAATTATATTAATAAAATCTTATTGATAAGAAATTACTGGACTTAATTTCCAGGTCTAATGTGATCTTTCTCAATAATAGTTTTTTTTTTTTTTTTTTTTTGTATCAATGATTTGAGTATACCTATAGGCTATAAGTATAGGCGAGCCAAAATACTCCTGATAGAAATCCATAATCTATAGGGTCACCACTGGTATACCTAAATTCATAAAAAGTTGAATATTACCAGTTTAAAATCGAGGGTTTTTAATGTCTCTTTGTTGATATAAAACTGCATAATGTGTGTTAATTTGTAGAATCAACACAGGGCAACAGCCCCTGATGTGTTATTATTGATACTTTTATGTATCATGCATGACAGTAGTGTTTAATATACAGCTTTTAACTAATTTGAATCACATAGAAACTTATGAAACATAATAAGGGTTCAGTTGCACAAGACTCCAACAAAACAGGTAGTTCTTGAGTTTGTTTTCATGAAAAGTGTGAGTTATGAAAACCATAATCATGAGGTGCTCCAGCTAGACATTGGATATTTTCATCATTATATTTCCTTCCGAAGTGCTACACGACATATCCGACGCCAAAAGGATGATTAGTGATTGATGGGCTATTTATACAGGACTGGGCCAGTGGGTCTCGTGTCTAGATGTCCACATGTCTACTGCACTCCCCCCCCCCCCCCCGACTTTACCAAAAGCTTCAGTCTCAACATCTGAGGAGGGATTTCAAAGGGGAGAAAGCGTGTACTAATTCTTTAAACGGCGGGGTAGCAACGCCTATGCACCAACTAGATACGGTTAATAGGTGATATTTCGAACACAGTTTGATCACACGACAATAGGTGCTATACAAATCGAAATGACCCTGTCGTAGCAAAGCACCGCTTGGTTGGTATGACAATCCCCATCATCTGAATATGGCCTCCGAGGCCGGGGACAGTTATTTTTATTAGTGCAATGATTGTCTTTTTCATTTAAATACTTGAATACGGCCCTGGTAGTCAGAGGTATGATGTATCTTATCATATCCCTCTTCTGAATACGGCCCTTGTAGCCGGAAGTAATAAGAACGATTTCGGTGCCGATAGATAGATTCCTTTGACTGAAAGGTTAACAAAAAAATAACTTATGATCAATTGTTATCTTACAACTTTTTCTCTTGAATAAGGCCTCCGAGGCCATACTGAAGTTAATGTGTCACTTGGGCAAAAATATTGCATACATACCTTTACGAAGATATGAAAGCACATAAAGCTAGTTTTTACCTGTCAGGTCAACCAGAGGGGCACGATAGGCGCCACCTCTGTGGGTCACACCGCTGAGTCTAGGATCTGAATAAGTAATGAATAGGGAATAGGGTAGTGAAAAGTACTGTATTGTTTTACTGTAAAAGCCCTCATTTAAGATCGTTAAAGCCACGCCCCACGTTCTGAATAGCAGCCTGCAAGGCCGGGGGCAAAAAGCACCGTTCCAATACTCTGGTAGCTTATTTGACTAGCAGACGGCTATGCCGCTATACCTCCTCGAGAGGTATGCTGCCGTAGTGTTCTGAATCGTCCATCGCTATGACTGCTTCAGTAACTTCATCGCTGGCACTGGCCAATACTCGCAAACATGCGATAGCCCCAAATACAGTTTACAGCCTCCGAGGCTGGGGGCAACAAGAATCGTTCCGATACTATGGTAGTTGGCTGGCAGATAGCTTATCCGCTATACCTCCCCGAGAGGTATGCTGCCGTAGTGCTCTGAACCGTCTATCGCTAGAACAGCTTCAGTAACTTCAACACTGGCCCTGGCCAACACTGCCAAACATGCGACAGCCCCAAAATCTGTTTACAGCCTCCGAAGCTGGGGGCAATAACTACAGTTCCGATACTGTGATAGTTTATTTAGCCGGCAGACGGTTATTTCACTAAACCTCCCCGAGGTATATTGCCGTAGTGTTCTGAACCATCAGTTGCTAGGTCATCCCCGGTACATTCATAGCTGGTCCTGGCAAACACTCTCAAAAGAGCTTTTAATCTGGATTGTTGACAAACACTGGCACACATACGATGGCCAAAATGGAAATACAGCCTCCAAGGCAAAGGGCAATAAGTACCGTTCCAATACTATGTTGGTTGTTTAACTGGCTGTTAGCCATGGTGATATAACTCTCCGAGAGATCATGCTGGCAAATGTGTTATTTAAGGAACATTGCCATTGATGTTTTAGTAACGTACAGGTATGAAATATGGAGGTACAAAATGGTATACATATTTGGACTTTTAGGTTTAAAGGAACATTGCCGGCCAGGTTTATAGGCTCTGAATTATTGAGATCAAGTGTATCCATCTCTTATCACAAAAAGGTGTATCAGATTTCAGAGAAGTTCTCTAGGTATAGTTATCTAAGAAGTTTAAAAGTCAATAACTTAGACCCTTCATTTAAAAGTTTACGGATAGATTCTCAAATCCGCACAAGAATATTTATTCTCAAATACAAGTTGTTCCGCACAACAAAATCAAATGTTATCTTCTGCTACTGAACTAACAAGGAGCTTTGAGATCTTGTGATTTAAATAATTAGCATTAGTAGGTGGTCTTATATAAATAATAAATAATTAGCCTTAGGTCCAGCTTGTAATAGAGAATTTAATTTTTTATAATCATTTCAACTTTGGGTGTAAACATTTTCAAAATATTACAAGATGAATGTGAAACTAATTTTAGTTATAAAATTAAGTTTAATATGTGTGTGCGAGTCACTACAACTGTTGTCATATTCATATTTATTTTATTGCAATCATTGTCTACATTTGTAGATTTAATTATCAAGGTACTTATAAAAAACCACAACATCAACTGATTTTCCAAGAAAAATACAGTGTCAGAGTTCAGCATTAAAATAGACCTTGATTGGTAGGTATATACTTTAATGTAAGTAACCACTGAAAAAACCCAAGCTATTTATTAGCACTCAATCCGATTAAGTGCAAAATATAGGTACTTAAGTAAGCTGATCAAAATTCAGCTATTGTTCTTATATTTTCTCTGTATTCTGCCAGTTTACAAGGCAATAGAAAAATGATTTCACTAGAAATAACAGTCATAATAATAAAGCGGTGAGTCTTCTATTTCTTGATGACATAAACAGACATGTTTTTATAAATTGTGAGGATGTCTCTAGAAAATAGCTTTCAGTAATAAGGACACCAATATAGCCTCATTAGATTTAAGTAGTAGGTAGTTACTGTTATATATGGTGCAATAAAGACATTACAATCTTTTGATGCAATCAAATTGGGCTTAATTTTAGCAATGTTATGTAGGGATACCTTTAACCTGCCAAAAATGGTTTTCAGTGATGTAGGTATTTAGGTGGACAATCTATTATTAATGAATATTGATAGTTTTTTCTTCAGGCACCCAACTAAGTACATTATTATTGGTGATTAAATCATTATCGTTTATCAAGTTTGTTTGTTTGTATCATATACCTCAGTAGCTAGGTGCCTATGGGCTAAAATACTGCATAATGATATACCTAGCATGAGTCAGGTATGATAAGACATTGTAAAAGAAGAGGTTTCAAAGCACCTTCCTTCTATAGGTATATCTAGCAGGTAACCCTCTCGGATATTAAGTATTGAAATAACTTGATAGGTGTAATACCTATCTGTTAAAAACACAGTTCTGTGTGTATGTTATCTGATGAAATTTGGTGGCAAAGAGTAAAATTTATACAAAGTTTTACCTTCCGAAGGGCACTTTGTGTGACGCTCGTTAAATATGAGTTTTCCACGCTTACCTCATAGCCGGTGGTCGAGATTTTAACTCGCGTGTGACGAGCACTAATTTTTGCACAAAGTAAATGCTGTACCTCACCATATACACCGTTTTTTTTCACCAAAAAACCTGAATAAAGAAAATTTTTCCGCATGCACCGGTAAAAATTTCAAACGCTATGACGTGAGATTTGCTGAGACATGTCACATGAAGATCTGCTGTGACTTTGACAAGAGAAAAGACAGAATGGCAATTAATGGAGTAATAACTCCATAAATTGCCATAGAAACCTTGAATGCATGCATAATTGCATAAATATCGATAAATTTCAATCGCCTCTCTCCACTAAGCTGTCTGTTTCGGAAACACATATAATAACGCAATTTCAAGTCAAAGTTCATTAATTTCATAAGTTTAGGAGCAAAGAATTGCAGCCAAACATTTCAGCCAGTGAACTAATAAAACATTTTTTATCTGTTCACTGATTTCAGCCCTATAGTCTAGTCTAGCAACTACAGTAACTTATTAAAATGTAATTTTGAAATTCAAGGTGATGCTGCTGTAGTCGCTTATACAGGGCGTCCCACAGCGATGCCACATGGAGGGAAAGTACCTTAAATATTGTAGATGGAAAATTTTACTGAAAGAAGACATTATTTTAATTTAAAAAGCAATTTAAACTGCATTCATAGGTTTTTAAATAGTTACATGGGTGAACCGGGAACCCGTTACACGAGAAAAATAATTAGCGTAGCTTTATCATACCGATCGAAAGGCTTCATCATAACATAAGGATAATTTTTTGCTAATTAACAGAGTCAGCGCACGGCTGCTTCGGTTCATGCGCGCGAGTGCATCCACAAGTTATAATTATTATAACCTGTAAGGGCTGTAAGTGTTGTAAACAAGATTTAGGTACAGGTCATTCAATTTATTTTTTATTAAGTTTTCTATTTTGTAATTAATTTTTCAGACGAAGATTGGTTAACTATATAAGTTGAAAGTTTTGTACCTACCTATATTTTTAAAACTTATATTACCTGCTATATAAGTTCCTAAATAATTTTTTCCCTACCGAAGGCTCAACAAACACATAGGTACCTACATCAACACTTTTGCCTTTTAATCTGTGTCAAAGGTCTATTTACACATTTTGTTAATATAACGGCTCACATAATAAAAAGCAACTTTTTGAGCATTTTTTGAGTTAAAGTTTGTAGGTCCAAAGTGTACGGCGCCGGCGGCGAGGAGCTTTTTCATTTTGACAGCAACACTGGTACGTTTACCACGGAAGCAGGGATGTTGCGAATATTCACATCCGCATCCGCACATGCGGAACATCCGCATTGATTTTGACATCCGCATCCGCATAAATTGATGCAGAGCTGATGCGGATGCGGACGCGCTTCAAAAAAAAATTGAGTAGAGTTATGTATCCTGGAAAATCCACACAGCATCATTTAGCCACAAGATAAGTGTTTTATAGTAAATACAGTATAGGTATCACATAGATAGATATATTTATGTGTAGGTACGTACCTACCATACCAGAACACCCGAACAAATATCTACTCGCAACCTCCTGCTTTGTAAGCGGACCTAGGCCCACCGCGCCAAGAGGTCGTCAATATACGAACCTACCTATACGACAAAAGTTCAAAACCCTCAGCGCGCGAGTTACACTCGCACTTGACGAATCTTTCGATATACATAAATGTGCTTCAAAAATCCTGCAATCCTAACCTCAACTTCTCGGTGCCCATCTACCGAGAGGGGTGAATTAAAAACCAGCGCAACATGCTTTATTATACTTATAATGCATGCGGCATAAGCTGAATTCACCCCTATTGTCTTCTTTCGTTTTTTTATATTTATGTATTTGTATGTAAGAGCTTTTTATTTTTATTTTATTTAAACAATAAATTTTTCTTTCATTCTTTCATCTCGTTTTATACAAATCCGCATCCGCGGATGTGGAAAAAAGTGGATCCGCAACATCCCTACACGGAACGTAGGGTAGGGGCACATTCATAGATAAACTTACTGGGCACATTATTGGTTTTATTCCCTTTGGTTGCGTTCCAAGACTCAGGTGTAAATTTTTTCTAACGTCAAAGTTGACATTATCATGACGTCTCAGTTGCATAATAATTATTAGTTATCTTTTTTATCCTATTTTTTTTTTCTACCACATAAACCCACAGATCCTTATGTGATATTTCATGTAAATACTAAGCATGGGTTAATAAATATTAAGATAGCCTTGTGCAATCACCTACATATTAGGTCTTTACCTATAAAATTGCCGTTTTGTATGAAAAAATTTAAACGATTTTTTTTCATGTATTTTTTATTTGTATTAATCGAAGTAATCACCCATGCAATCAATGCATCTTTGCCAACGTAGTGGCAGTTTATTGACTCCCTTAAAGAAATCAGCAGGACGGGAGGCAACAAATTCTTCTAAGGCATTTTGTACTGCCTCTCGGGTACTGAATTTTTTTCCCGCCAAGAAGTTATCCAAATTCTGGAAAAAGTAGTAGTCTGTAGGCGCAAGGTCTGGTGAGTAGGGCGGATGACGGAGAGCTTCCAACCCCAGTTCTTGCAACTTGGATACCGTCTGCTGTGCAGTATGAGGTCGCGCGTTGTCGTGCAGGAGCAGCGAAGAGGAGCGATTGACCAATGCTGGTTGGAGATGTGCCAGCTTCTCCATCATTGTGTTCAGTTCTTCACAGTACACATCTGCAGTAATGCTCATCCCGTTTGGTAAGAAGCTGTGATGAATCACACCGGCGCTAGACCACCAAACAGTGACCATCACTTTTCTAGGGGTGAGTTTTCGTTTAGGGCATTGTTTAGGTGCTGAACCAAGATCCAACCAACTTGCTGAGAGCTTGCGGTTATCAAACAGAATCCATTTTTCATCGCAGGTAACAATGCGGTTCAAAATTCCTTCATTTGTGTGTCTGTTGAGCAGTGCAAGGCAAGTCTCGACGCGTACTTCGCGCTGGCGATCATTGAGTTCGTGGGGCACCCATTTGTCAAGCTTTTTTACCTTGCCAATTTGACGCAAATGGACCAATATTGTTTTGACGTTATCGTCGAAAGCTGCTGCTAATTCAGCCGTAGATTGTGTAGCATCAGCTTCCACAATCGCCTTTAATTCGTCATTGTCAGAACGGCAATTTCATGGGTAAAGAAAGACCTATTACAGTGGCGTAGCGTGGGTGGGGCGGAGGGGGCGGCCCGCCCCGGGGGCGGCAGCCCGCGGGGGCGGCAGCCCGCGGAGGTGGGTTTTGAATTGTCCAAATCCGTACCTTTGATTTGATATTGCTCTCAATGAAATAGCCCCCATTGTATGAGTTTTTTGACCATATTTCAAAAAATAAGTACCTATTATTTTTACAGACTTCTCTATATTTTTCCTGTAAAATATATATCTATATCTACAAACGCTTAGTACATTTTACATCGATCACTCTGCAATCTTGGGAGATAAGGGAGGGGGAATGGTAATTTTTTCAACTTTTTTCGAAATATTTCGAAAAGTTTAAAACCTATCGAAATTTCAAAAACTGTTTTGGAATGTGCAAGTTGATACCTTTCATTTGATACATCACTCAGTGGGGTAGTCTACCCTTTAGAAAAATATCCACCCCTTTTTGACCATATTTTTAAAAGTATTATTTTAACAGACTTCTCTATATTTTTCCTGTAAAATATAGATCCAAATATATAAACACTTTGTACATATCACATCGATCGCTCTGCAAAGTTCGGAGTTAGAGGGGGGGTACCGGTAAATTTTTCGACCTTTTTCAAAATATATCAATAAGTGTAAAATCTATCGAAATTTCAAAAACTGTATTGGAATGTACAAACCAGTACCTTTTATTTGATACCAAACTCGGCGGGGTAGTTACCCCTTTAGAAATTTTTTTCCGCCCTTTTTTGACCATTATTTCCAAAAGTATTATTTTTACAAGTCTGTAAAAATATCTCTATATTTTTCCTGTAAAATATAGATCCATATCTACAAACACTTCGTACATATCACATCGATCGCTCTGCAAACTTCGGAGATGGGGGGGGGGGGAATGGTAATTTTTTCAACCTTTTTTTGAATATTTGGAAATTTATAAGTTATCAAAATTTCAAAAACGAAATGTACAAATCAATACCTACCTTTGATTTGATACCCCATTCGACTCTGTAGGACCCATTTAAAATTTCGATTTCAAAATTTGTACTGAAAATCTTCATATTGGTTTTTCATTTATTTTTTTATAATAATGTGCGGGCGCAAATATATGATTATTTCAAATTTCAAGTCAATAGCTGCAGTAGTTTCTGAGATATTAAGGATTCAAAACACAAAACAGACCCAAAGTGATTCTATAAGGGTTTTGAAACCGATGTCAAAACCCTAATTACCTCAGATCAACTATGAGCTCCGCAAGACTATCAAACTTGGCTATATTGTCGATTGAACAAGAATTGGCTGCTAATATTGATTTTGACAAAGTTATTTCCGACTTTGCTGCTCATAAGGCCCGTAGAATCCGCTTGTAAAACCGCTCATCCTATTTTAACTTCACTAAAAGGTACCTCATTGCATGTGAAATTTAATTTTAACTAAGCACCTATAGAATGGGGGCGGCAAAATGGGTCTCCCGCCCCAGGCGCTCAGATGGCTCGCTACGCCACTGACCTATTATTTTTTATCATTGCCTATCCTTAAGAATGGAACACAATCTGAAAAAACATTAAAAATAGGACTAAATTAAAATTATTAGAAAATATTTTTTTATCTTTCTGTTGCATAGGTACATATTCGGAATTGCAGTTCCAAAGTAGATAACCAATTGTTTGAGTGTAGAAAACTTCAAAACTGAGGATCGATATTATGGTCATATAGATTATGGTTGGCATTGCTACCAAGACGAAAAGGTAGGTAGGTAAGTACAATAAAACAGAGGCTTCTTGTTTGACTTTACTTCTTTGTTATGGCAATATTTGTGTCTGATGTCTGATGGTTATGTGAATCTTGTCTCAGATTATGCTCAGATTATGGAATAAAATCTTGTTTTCAAACGAAATAACTTATATGGGAATATGTGACAGCTGTCAATGTCAAATTGTGTTTCGTCGATCAAATTACACATTAGGCTAGAGATCAGTAAATTATGTAAGATAAAAATTGGCAACTGTGTCGGTCGTCGTAGTCGGAGTCTGGAACGTTAATAACAGCAAGGTGAGCCTTTCACCTCAAGATATTAGTGTTCCGTGCTTTCCATAAGTTATTTTGTAAGAATGAGCATAGCATGCACTCCGAGCGCGCTCGAGTGTAGGTTCTGAACGACCCCCTGTTGTTTCATTCTCGCAACCACAGAGTACAAATACTGAGTGAGAACCTCAGACTAAGGAATAAAATAGACTTGAAATACCTACGAAAAAAACGTGCATACCTAAAGTTAGTCTGGCACAAAGATGGCGGCCTGCCGTAGAGTTGCGCGTATTTTAACATTGAATATCGATAAGTAAGTAGTTGAGTTGCACGGAGTTGAATTCTAAATTTTCAAATATGAGTAAGTAGAAGAATAAGTACCTTCAAGCTCTGTTCAGTTTTGTTAAGGTGGATTTTTGGATACCCACGTGATCCGTAACGGGTCATTAGCATTACATTACCCTCCGTCCTATCGTCTAAAAACGTGATACTACCATAGATTTCATCAAGTTCAATAAAAAATAAAATAAAATAAATAAAATAAAAAAGTTAATATTAACACTGCAACTTCCCCAAGCTTTGGCTGGCACTCAATTCAAAGGCGACCAAAAAGCCGAAGCTGCGGAGGTGAGCAGTGGTGCCTGTCCCTTGTTACGCAATGGCGGAGATGCTGCACTTCCTTCGCGCCTCCGGCTTATTATATACACTCTAGGGGCGCTACGCACAAGACCACGTGGAGTCGGGGTACTCTGTGTCGGATCCGCCACTCAAATTGAACCTAATCAACTCTTCCCGGAATGCTCTGTAAAGTTTTTATATTGTTTCTGCATCCATATTTAACGACACACTTTGACCTCTAGCACCGAGGTCATTCATTAGCATGTTATTATATAAGTCTTTTTCGCCTTGAAACTGAACGACATACTTTGACCTCTAGCGCCGAGGTCATTGAACTTTGGGGTGGATCACCTGAACCAAAGTTGCACCCCTAGCGACCCGCTTTACGTAGCCATAAAAAAAATACATGTTATATATACATAAAAAAATTCGTCGAAAATTTTCTAAGTCCTGCGTCCCGTAAACTCCACCCCAACCAAAAATTCTGTCCCTGGCACTACACCTTTGAATCTTGGTTAGCTTGGTTCAAAGTTGCTGACGTTGCTGTAAAGGATTTATTTTTTTCTTGTGTTATTTTATTGGTACTGCGTCGATGAAATAATTCGTTATCGATAATCGATATTTTGAAAATACCGAACCCTAACTCTATTTACTATGACGAATAATTTTCTCCTAAAATCACATACTATTCATAGTTAAACATTAAATGAATAAAGAAAAGCAAGCGGATCTTTATAAACTTTCCCACAAACAGCAAAATGTTTGAAAATAATAGAAAATGTAAGATATTTTGAATGAATTCGGTACCTTTCCCATGCAACGTTATATTTTGATGTTTTTTGTTGATTTTCATGCGACAGCCAAACACTCTGCACATACACTTATAAAATGCATTATTCTCCAAGTTTGCTCACTATAAAAAAGCATAATTATCGCCTATTAACTCTAAATTTCCTTCATTTTCGAATAAAAACAAGTCCGGATGACAACTGATGTACTTGTTGTTGACGGACACAAAACATGGCGACCGGCCGCAAAGAGGTATTTTGTGACGTCACCAAGACAATGTTGTCATTTTCAGTCATGATCAAACTACTGTTGTCCTTTTTTACTCATGATTATCTTCATTAGTCAAAAAGAGATGCCGATATGTCAGTAACTCTGCTGTCGAAATACATCACACTTCTATAACTAACTGTTTGTATAGATGTTTATGCCAAGTCTATCCTTATTCCTTAGTCTGAGGTGAGAACTCATAGATAGAACTGAACTGAACTGACTGAACAATAGCTCGCGAGTTCGCGATTCGCGACCCTCAGCCAGCAGAACAGAACAGAACTGAAAGTGTACTAAGCGCGACAAAGTTCCATTTATTTTTAGTGTATTTTGTTGAGGTCACGCAAATTAATTTTTTATTCTCATCAACTATTTTTTGTAACTCATCAATTGTATATAATTCTGGAGTGATTCTATAAGTTCAGTCATACATAACATCGTGACCTCAGTTTTAGTTTTCTGGTACCAATAATTATTTAGAATTTTGATGACTGTGCGACAAGTAGGTTTCTACTTAAATTAAAATATTCGCTACATATGTCATCAGACTGAACACTAAAAAGCAAAACTATTTTTATCTGAATATTCCAAAGTGAACATAAAAAATGATGTAAGTTAAGTATTAAAAGTTAAACGCGCGAGTTCCTCACTCATTGACTTGGAGACCACGAGGTTGGTTCGTCGCTCTGCTCAGTACCGCCCGAGATGACACATGCTGGGAGGTAGGTGAAGGTGGCTCAACCATCCAACTTACTTCCTACTAGGGTTTAAGTACCTTCCTTTTCTTGGAGCACAAAACCTCAAGGCTATCTGAATTCCCTCTGCCTCAAATCATCACAATATCGTCGAACCGTTGCTTGTTAATGGGATAAGTAATTGGTAGGCTGTCAAGCATGCTCAACAGTACCTAGCCAAATGTTTTCATATTGGAGTCCAACTAGGTCTTGTACCCAACAATGCCTGTAAGTGGGGCAGTTGGAATGAGGTTTGTTAGGTAACAGGTTGACTAATTATACACACTATTACTAACAGTTTGCTCATGGGGCTCCATTATTTAATCATTTCATTTGGAGAAATACCTCAAGTATTTATTTTTACTTACATTATTAGCAGGTATAGGTTCACTTGTAGGCTAGCTTGTTCAGTCGGGGACACAGCTCTCCACGGGTATGATGTTGCTGCTGCCTTGTTCACCGTAGATTTGTGGTTTCAGGTTAGATGTGCACTATCCACTTGCGTATGCTAGTTAAATGAAGATAGAGCTCACTACAGGTAGGTACCTCTTTAGTCCTAAGTATTTAAAATTATATACCTGTTCATTAAATTTCCTGAGTGCCATATTATTACTAAATCCATTGAACCCACACAATCACAGACAGTACTGGTTGCCTCTCCTATACATAATAATGGTGGTTCTGAAGGTTCATTCATTCGTATATTTTAATAGCCATTGACATACTGTCAGGGATCAGGGCTCGTGCTGCTGGCTCACCTCACTCCTGAGCTTAGCAATTAATTTATCAATAAAGTATTATACCTAATTAAGTAATGCTTTATGCTCTAATTGCTATCATAAACCCATATCATATTATCATAATATCAGTTGAATATATTCAGCTGATATTTGATAATCGATTTGTATCATGGTTTTTACCAAGTGTTTTTCACTATCATTTATTTGTCTGCATCGGCAATGCAATATTATATCAGGCTTATATACAGGGTGTCCCGTAACTCAACGTCAACCCGAAAACGCCGGACAGGTGGGTTCATGACGACCCAGAACAACTATAAAATCATGGGTCTATCTTCAATGGTTTCAGAGTTATAGGCTTTTTACTGAAAATCATAAATTCTCTGCCCGGCGTCAAACTTTTCTATGCTGTGACTACAGATGTCAATATTTTCTAAATTTTATTTTTGTATTACAAACTCAAATAACACAGTCTTATAATGAATTGCAAAATTGAAACATATTGAGTAAAGTTTTTGAAAAAAAAGACTGTTTGGTTCGGTTATTGCATCAATCATTTCCAATCGGGAAACTTTGACTCGTCATACTGAAAAAAAAATTCACCACGATAGGCTGGCATGTTCTGTGGAAAGTTGGCGCTGTTATCCTAGATTTCAAAATGGTCATACGTCACACTTTTCGTCTTTGAATAATAGTAAAATATTGATTTTCTGAAATAAGACCTAAATTCAAAACAGTTTCACCAGGAACATTTTCACACGCAAGGGTATAGTAGGTGCTTCAATATTAGACCTTTTTAAAGTCTTTGCAAACTATTTGCCACAGTTCTTTGTATAAAAATGCCTCGTTGGGCTTGATTATTATTTGAAAAATTTAAATAACTTTCTTTTGTCTACCTGAATGTTTTGCAATCTAAAATCTAAAAATCTGTTATTTTTGTTCTGCGATTCCTGGTAATCTGAATTATGTCTACTCGGCGGCCGAATATGCAAGCATGCAACTCATTTACGCATAATGTGGATATAACGCTAGCGCCCGAGCCAGGCGTTATCGGGAAAAGTACCCGAATGCCGAACGTTATGCGTGATTATGTGATTTCCCCATCATAGAATTAATTTTAGCAGAATAATGTTTGCAAAAATAAGTTTTTTGAGGGTAATCACGAGGTAGTAAACTTTTTACTTGACTCACGTGATAGGGTTGGTATTTGTTGACAATTTTGGATACTCCTGTATTTTCTTCAATTGAACCAACTGAGATACCTACCGTTTTTCTTGAACTGCATTTAAAACTACGTCATCGTAGTCTCGAACACCAATTAGTTGTCTCTCTGAATATGCCTAATGCACATAAATGAAAATGTGGTGATATAGATAAAGTTCGGCATTCGGGAACTTTTCCCGATAACGCCTGGCTGCGGCGTTATATCCATTTTGCTTGCATATTCTGCCGCCGCCGAGTAAACATTAAGTATAATTTGGATTAGCAGGAAACACAAATCACAGATTTTTAGTTTCAGCAGACGAGATTGCAAATCATTCAGGTAGCCAAAAGAAAGCCAGGATTAATTATTATTTAAATTTTTCAAATAATAATCAAACCCAACGAGGCATTTTTATACAAAGAACTGTGGCAAATAGTTTGCAAAGACTTTAAAAAGGTCTAATATTGAAGCACCTACTATCCATCTACCCTTGCGTGTGAAAATGTTCCTGGTGAAACTGTTTTGAATTTAGGTCTTATTTCAGAAAATCAATATTTTACGATTATTCAAAGACGAAAAGTGTGACGTATGATACCATTTTGAAATCTAGGATAACAGCGCCAACTTTCCACAGAACATGCCAGCTTATCGTGGTGAATTTTTTTTTCAGTATGACGAGTCAAAGTTTCCCGATTGAAAATCATTGATGCAATAACCTAACCAAACAGTCTTTTTTTTCAAAAATTTTACTCAATATGTTTAATTTTTGCAATTCATTATAAGACTGTGTTATTTGAGTTTGTAATACAAAAATAAAATTTAGAAAATATTGACATCTGTAGTCACAGCATAGAAAAGTTTGACGCCGGGCAGAGAATTTATGAATTTCAGTAAAAAGCCTATAACTCTGAAACCATTGAAGATAGACCAATGATTTTATAGTTGTTCTGGGTCGTCATGAACCCACCTGTCTGGCGTTTTCGGGTTGACGTTGAGTTACGGGACACCCTGTATACCTCTATATATCTCCTATTAGGGTAATTCTCCTGAATCTTTTAAAACATTAACCTTGCAGTAGCGGTAGAAACCATTGTTTGATGTTTTTCAAGGAAATTGCTCAAACATTGTCATGTGGATGAAACAACTGTCCAGTGACTTCCACCTTTCGGTAGAACAATTTCAATGTTTCACTTTTCCAATAATTCAGTGAAATAGATTCAAGCCTGGACTGGAAGTAAATACATAGTATAGGTAGGTACCTACCTACCTAATTTAAGTTAAAATTAGGGGAATTGATAATGTATGACTATAATATATTTGCAAAGTACATCTTTAATGTATAGAAGGTACATGACGAGTTACATAGACTATTATAAGTCCAATTGTAAGTTATACCTAAGAGATTAATTTTGTTTATGTATAACCATAATGCTACAAAAAATTTAATGTAAACTTATATTATCTTTTGATCAAAGATTAAATCTTTGCTTTTGATGATATATGTGTTCTTCCACACAGAAGTAAAAAGTACATTTAAAAGTATTTAAGATAGGGCTGATTACATAAGGTGCACATTCGAATGGATAAAACAGCTTTTAGCAAGAGTCACAGTATACTCACAAAAAATAAAGACAAATTAGGTAGTAGGTATGTAATTTGCGGACAGCTATACCTACCTCGAATTGTATTTGATTTGTCTGTTGATTTTTTCACTAGGCTAAGCCAGTTTTGAAGAAATCACGAGAGACGACAAAATCGATCGATAAGATGTTTCGATTGGATCTGGTACATTTGCGCAAATCAATCAGGCGTTCGCACGAACACTTCCAATTTTAATTTGATAACTCCTCGCTACCAATTTATCAATGTAAAACAACTGGTGTGTTTGCCGCTAGAGAGGACACTCCCCTTTGCTTTTTGACGTGTGTATTTTAATGGGGTTTATTCCTGATGAAACAATTAACTTAACAAAATTTCAAATTTATAGAATAGATCCTTCCACCCTGAATATAATTAATCTCTACATGTATGGTCATTCCACTATTGTTTAAGAAAACACACCAGAAAAAAGACCAGTCACGATTTTCCTGCATACTGCGATTTTAGCCGTGCCCGCTCCAAGAGATGGTCTACGAAATAAAATTTAAGGTGTAGTACATAAGTGCACGTTGAAGTCTTTTGTTTACCTACTACGCCGATCCCTTATAGTATAGCATTTTAGCACGTGCTACGAAGGAAATTATACGAATTATTAAATTATAATTCTACGTAACAAGCAATAGATTTTAGTGATTTTTCGCGTCAGTGTCCACAGGAACAATCGTTCACTCGCACACATATCCTTCTCGCAAGTGTTCATTCACGCAATCAATTATCTTCTTGCTAAAATGTCTTTCGCGAAACTGAACTTCGCGAAAATGTTTTGAGTGTTTGTTTGTACCAATGAGAATAAAAAAATGGGAAAATTCAGGTTCAATGTAAAATTCATTCAAGTAAGTTGGTACAGTATTTACGTTGAAAGTTAATAGTCCTATCAGAAGTGTGTAGATTTTTATTTGATAATATATTTTGTTATTGTGTTGCTTTAGTTAAACTTTTGTTCTTAATTAGATTTAGCTACATTATTATAAAGAGGCATTTTAATAAGACTAAGTATCCTGTACGTTGTGTACCTAAAGTTGTCAGATAGTAGAGATTGGCACACATGGAAGTGTCCACACAACGCAGGCGCCCAGGCACGCCCGTGGAGTGCACAAAGACAAGGAAGCCTGCCTAGATAAGATACCTGCCAGACTCCTCTGTAAACACTCGTCTCAAGCGCAGAGTCCATTGCACCCAGAACTGAGTCACTTAGGAACTGGGATTCATTCGCAAATATCATTCTTACGTTCTCTAGAGTTAAATGGACAGAGTAATGGAGTCCCCGATGTTGGTCCACAAACTTAAAAAAAAAAAACAAGCTATAGTAACTAATGCTAAATGAAGCTCCTCTCAACTCAATTAAGATTTTCTAAATATAAAGTGCTTAGCAACAAATCTATCCAGAACTAAAAGCGTTTTTTTTTGTAATGATAATACAATGCAATATTAACCTTTAGTTATTTATTATACAGTATGATTTTTTTAATATTCAAATTAAGGCTATTATTCTAGTACCCTTATCTTAAAACATCAAGTAAGGCTGGCTAATGAAATGACAGAAAAAACGTCATCTATAATGTTTTATTGTTTTTATTGGCTCGACCTTCACATGCCGATATGCATTCCATTAGTTTTGGGTTAAATTATTCGTTTTCCCCTATTATTGCACAGGTTTCAAATAAGTCTATTTAGTTAGGTGCTAACTGTCGAAACGAGTGAGACGCGCTAAAGCGTATATCGAGCCGTGCTGCTAAATGTTCAGAACTTAAAAAACAATTAATCGTCGCCCGCGCGTTTCCATTGAATCTCGATTCTCTTGATTCGTGTAGTTTGTTGTATTAAATTTAATTGGTCTGTTATTTGAGTGCGTGCGTCAGTTGTGTCACGATCACGACATCAGTGGCGAGGGTGGCTCCTCCGCACCACCCGGGCCCAGGAGCCAGGACCGACCACCGCGCCTCCTGAACTGAACTTCTCGGCTACACCCAATCCGCCGGTTTCTATCTATGTAAATATGTCTTTCAATATTTATTTAGGTTACCTACATAATATTATGTACGTACCTACGCCCTCAAATTATAGGGTTAAGTATATTTCTTTTGGGCAAATACTCGTAAACTTTGTGAGTATTTACTTTTCAAAAAGAAGTCTAACGAGGTTATCATTGTTGACTTTATCTGTGAAAGTACACAAGTCATCTGAGTGTTATCTGCAAC
>CAWVOY010000220.1:0-39000 GCA_963931895.1 Eupithecia pulchellata | reverse complement strand
GTCTCTTCCGTCGGAGTAAGCCAGGGGTGCATCCTCCGGAGCGCTCCGCCGCCGCCCGAAGACTTCGATGACCGAAGCCTTCCCCGTGGGCGCCTGCTCCCCCCGCCCCGCCCCGCCCCGCCCCGCCCCGCAGGGTAGCGTGCAATGTCCGCAGGCGCGACATACGATGTGCTGGTGGATCGCTCATCGGATCCATGCGGCTTAAGGAATCAACACTGACTGACGTGATCCAACGGTACCTATCGCGATATCGGTTAACAACGAATACTGAGTTTGGAGAGCAAATTATATCTACATTATATTATGTTAGATTATGACAATTATCTACTAAGAACATAGACTTTAATATCTAGCACAAAATGTTTGACAAGGGTAGGCATAAGTACCTAGTGTAAGTATGGTTAAGCTACCTCAGTTCAAACAGAGGCAGCTTCACCATACCGTAACTTGAATCTTTCTATTCCATTCAACTAATCAGACTACCTCTACCTACCTGACACCTATGTATTATGAAACGTCATCTATTCAAACCACTCTGATTGCTTTACTTTTATGATTGAGTGCATGGATTTATGAAAAGTACGGATAGAATCCTGTCAAATCAAACTTGAATCTTAGCAATGGCGGAATGACATTGAGTGTCAGTGTATAGAGAGTTGCCAACAGAAGAAAAAATTACCCATATTTTTTATAAATATTCTTCCTAATAATTGTTCACTTATTAATATGAATATGTAAATTATAATGAATCATTTTAGGTACTGCTTTAGCCACGGTAATCGTGTTTATTAGACCTACTTTTTATAATTTTCAATTTACGCCAGCGCTTTATGGTGCTAACTGCAGTGAATTTTATTGTCCCACAAGAACAGAACAGAACACTGTACTTCCCGGGATTAAATAGTAACTACCCCTATTTGCTAATCGAAGAAATTTCAACAAAATCTGTTCAGGCCTCTGAGTGTGTGTGCAGAAGTAACAAACACATCCAAAGTCTCATTCCATGTCTAATTTTAGTTTGAATAAATTACTCTTTGTGCCTATTAACTGGCTGACAACATTTTCTGCCTGCGGCTTCGCATACGTTGTTCCTATGGAAATGCCTAACCAATATATAAAAAAAATTATAATTATTTAAATGTACATTTGCAGCCATATCTTATGATTGTTACTGGGAAGATCAATGAAATGTTATGTGAAAAAATATACATTATTCTCATATTCATTGTTTATTGATAAATTTTTATTTATAATGTAATGTACATTATAAATAAAAATTTATGTATGTATATCATAATGCCCGCATGCTTTTACATGAAAAATCTTCATGCACACTGCATGCTACACTAGATTTAGTGGGATTCAAATTATTTTAATTATGAGATTCTCTGATTATGCGAATTCAATTTAACTTCCAATTTTCGTCACACGGAAATCTGAAAAAATATTGACTTTTAGTTATGCCCCACGGCTATCGTTAATCTCGTTATAACATCTGCGTAGCATGATCGTCACTTAAAGTATTATCCAAATGGGTTCAGCTATTTTGGAGGTTAGCTCAAATAAAAAACAAACATATTTCGAAATTCCTATTGTATAGATATTACAAACTGAAATTCAATATCCTAATTATATTTCGAATACTTAATACATATTATTTTATAGGTATAACCAGGATGATAAAGAAATGCCTATATATGTACCTGATTCATAATTTAAAGTCAATAAAATATTAGAATTAAAACATTTTTAATATCCTCCCACACTTACTGGAAAATTTACATGTTTACATGTTGGCAGCACTGGCGAGATTTTGTGCTTGTAGTTTGATTTATATGTTGATAATAATTTTGCGTCAAATCGATAAAATAAGTTGGTGATATAAGAAATTTATCTACGAAATGTGATCCGGTGTTTTTTATTGACAAACCCATTGTGACTTTTGCAACATCTGACCACACAAGACGGCGTTTTCCGTTTATTTTGGTTTGTTTACAATAGAGTTCATCAGTTGGTGTCTATAGCTGTAATGGCGATGGCCAGCATACTATTTGATTGATTGGCATGCTTGCTTGATTGGAGTGCTTCATTTTATTTTGTTCTGATACTCCTTCCGTACTTATTTATAGTTTCATGATTGAGTGATTATTTCATGTGATTTATATCTTAGAGCAAGAGTCCGGAGGCTAGGAATTTATTAAATAAGTTAGTTAAACAATTTATTATGTTAGGACCATCACTGAAATGATTGTGATTTGTATTCAATTTAACCTCTGTTTATTATTCAGATGAATAATAGCTTAACTTTATAACCTACACCAGATAGATATTTATTTATAGTAATAAAACAACTGATTCAGTAAAGATACAATTTTATTATGAATACACCACTTATTCAAACAAACTTAATTACATGCTAGGGAATACTATCTCTTATATATCTATTCTAATAGTTTTCTCAAAGTCTAGTCTAAAGGTAAGAAAGTGAAATTAAACAAACAAATTAGGTCTTACACTGAGTGTTCCATTAAGTTCCTACATATAAGTTGAATTATATCTTTGATACGAGCATAAATATCATCGCTAGATACGTTTTCGACAACATGTTGGGCACAAATCTCTGCAGAGCAGTTGCATATCGATTTTTCAACGTTATCGAATTGATTGGCATCATATATTATACTTGTATTCTAATGAATTTCGTACCTCCTAAAACTTTTTTATACATTGTAGTGATTAGCTTTTTTTGATGGTTGTTCTGAATGGAAACTTCGAGGTTCCCTGGACTTCTTCTGATGTAATCGGAAAGATCTTCCATTCTGGTGGGAGTTATCGGATATGTTGGGAACACAGGTGAATAGTTCCAGTTTGGCATCTGAAAACAAACCCTACATTAGTTACAATCTACATAACATTTTAAATGATAGTCTTGTTGAATAGAAGAATAAAATTCAGATTATCTCTTTAACCTTTGATTTAAAATAAAATATAATTTTTACTTACCGACATTTTTTACAACTTCACGCTAAGAGAGCTCCCAAAAGATAGAACTATGGTTTACAACTGCAGGCGCTCTTATTTATATAATTTTTAGTTTATAAAGTTTAAAATCGCACATAATTATCAACTGAATGATGCAGTTTTTTTTATGCTGTGTTTGCTTAATGCACCAGGAAGATGAATGCAATATGATTCGTCTATGTTTATCAATTATTATGACTATCTTTTACCTCCGACTTCGTTTGCGTTTCATCCATGAATTTTAATCATAGCTTTAGCAAAAACTAACTCATAAAACTCTTATTAAATAATGGCTATCGATTGGCACGTCTTTTGTTTTCATTGCTAGTTGTAGGACAAACAAAACAAATATTTTCTCTTCATAATAATATTATTGTAGAATAATCTATGCAATAGGTAACGATTATAGCGTGTCGGTTTAAACAAAATATAATTTCGTACATATTTCTGTCTGTTTATTTCTTTTATCAAACCTGTACATGAGAAATGTAAGTAATCATAATATATACTTCATTCATTGATTAAGCGAGTGAAGTTTTATGATAGTAGTTGTATGATTTGGTGAGATATGTACTAACTGCAAGATTTTGTATCTAATTCAGATACAGTCATCGTCACAAATTATCTATATGATATTTTCTTACTTTATGTACTCAACATTGATCGAATAGAGCACAAATCTTTGCTCGTGAGTGTACTATCCCAAATTTGGATTACCAATGATTCTTCATGATTTGTGTATGGATTTTTACCCTTCGGCCGCGTACGAAACTGGAGCTTCGTAACCAGTTGCGATTAAAAACTTTTTTGTACTTGTACGATACCAGTTGCGATTAATAGCACAGTCAGCTATAATACAAAGACATTATCGTGTTAGTATACAACACACACAATGAAATTGGGAGCAATAAATACCGCAAAGGTCTGGATCAATGTTATCACTTGCAACAAGCAAATCAACCGAGCTACACCCTGAAAAATATACTTGGACCATCCCAAATAAAATGTAAGTATTTAATTTTTATATAAGTGTAAAGATTTATCTTTATGTTTAAACTTGCCGCGTTAGTCTATCAAGAAGCTGGAACGTCAGGAGAGATCTGATCTGTCACATCGTACGAGTGTCAAATAAAACGAGACAGCAGAAAATCAAGAAGTTGAAGGAAGAGGATGAGTGTGAAAATGTACGGATGTATCGTACATTAGAGTAAAAGTTAGTTAAGTAAGTTATTGAGTGCTAGTTAAAATCACTGATCACTTTTTCACAAGTTTATTGAAATTCACGTAAAAACATAGATGCAGTAAACGATCCGTCTTTATCGCGTCGCGGTCAGTAGAGCACTAGTTAATAAGGGCGTAAATATGTCGATTCGGTAAATTAGATACCTGGTACGTCTTCGTACATATTTCCAACCCCAAAAAGACATAAAACCGAAAGATGGAATCGTTTGTACAAAGTCAATATAAAACAAAGTTCAAGTAAAACTTAAAATAAAGTAAGTACACAAATTTAAGTCAAACTAAATTATAAAAAGATTATAAAAATGTATAGTTAAAACTAAAATAGAGCACATTCTTGACGCTTAACACAAAAGTAAGTAAAAGTAAATAATAAAAAAACATTATTAAAATGTATATATATAGTTAAACTACACTAGTCAAAATTAAATAGCACATCCTTGAGTCGTTGCGGGGCGAGAGGGAGGCGGCGCTCGCGTGCTGCCGGCGCCGGGCCCTCCACCATTGAGGTTGACCGTCGAAGGGGTTTGTGTAGTTTCTCCACAGATGCGTAAGTCGGCGATTGAGTGTCTCGTTGCTGCAGCTCGATTGCCTCGCGTTCTGATGTGTTCGTTGTAGTAGGGGCCGAGGTGGACTTTCTAGTAAACCAACCTCGCTTCCTCGCAATCCATACTATGGCGATGCTGATAGCGGCGATCACCAAGATGTAGCTAATTGCGTAATGATGTATGTCATGGCCTGTGATAGTTTCCGGTAGATGTTGTTCGTTAGTTTTCTGTTCATTTAGCCAAGTTTCAACCTTCTCGTGATCATCAGAGGGGCTAATGAATTTTAGATTTGGCGTTTTCAGATTAACAATTCTATTAATAGAACTTTCAAGCTGTGGTATCCTAGGTAGGTATAGGTTTACTTTAGAATCGCTGTGGTAGCGATTGTGCGAAGATATGCTTAGATCTTTAGTCTGCATCACGCACCCTTGTGTGATTTTAACAAGGGCAGAGTTTGTTATTTGATGAGATGTGACTTCCCCCGCGCATATAGTTCTAAACATACATGAGTCATCGCAGCAAGTCGTAAGCCATGTATTAGTTGAATGTAATTCAATCCAAGCGGGCTCGCATTGTTTATTTATCGTAGTACATAATGAGGTCGTTTCGTGACCTAGAAATTTAGCTTCACAGGGTGCATCTTTACTTTCAAGGTTTCTCACTGGAAGATTTAGAATACATACAAAATTATCCGTTCTTTTTTGTATGCATTTTTCAGCCCATCCTCGCTTAGGCTTATGTAAGTATTTTTCCTGAAGTTCACCGCTATATACTTAGATAGTGTATGTACGTACTTAGTTTCATTTTGTAGTAGTATAAATGGCAAAGGTATTGGCCGATATAGCGTGAAATCTTCATCACTCGTCAGCGGAATGTGTATCTCGAACATGAAGTAGTTGTTGGTCACTCGAGCCTTTACATAGAGTAGTTTGAAAATATCTTTTATGTTTTCTTCAATGTTGTCAACCGGGAAAGTTAGTGTTTTCGGCAGTTTTCCAGAGATTGCATTCATCTGTTTGATCAAGTTGACGGGAGTTAGTAGATGGACATCAATGTGACCTTTATAGACATCCACGAGGGCGTTAAATAGTATTTCTTGAACGTCCTTCAAGTTTGATAGTAGTAAGTGTGCCGTGAGCGATAACGAGCTAAAGTAGTTAGTAGCCATCATAACCGTGCCGATATTAGACTCCAGTTTTGAAAGCTTCGTGTTGGTGTCGTTCATGTATTTATTTATTAGTTGAAATTGATGTTGTATGTTTTTTTCATTTTTCTTCATGATCTCATTTTCGATTTCTATTATGGATGTTTGATTTTTATAAGATCCAACAAGTATTGCTCATTTTGTTGTACGGCTTGGATGTCTTTAGCGTATTTTTCAGCAAAATGCTGGTCCAATACTCCAAATAAGCTATTTGCTACGTACCCAACTCCGTCGATCAGACCGCGTTTTTTTCGGTAAGATAAGTGTTTATGCGGCGACAAGAGTAGGGTGTTCAAGTAGTTGAGTTGCTCTAGCTCAGCTAGTAAGTTTTGAGTAGTACTAGCGCAAAACCTTTGGTCCAGTTGTTCGCACAAGTGTGCTACGTGGGTTATGTAGTTATGTAAGTCTTCATTTGTTTGCCAGTAGGTTGTAAGATTGTAGAAGGTAAGTAAAATCCATTCATCGTGTATTTGTTGTAATTTGCCAATAGTGTCGTAATAAATTGGCCGATTGTTTCCTAGGTTCGTTATTTGAGCGTTTTCAATGTTACTTTCTGCGTAAGTAGGGGCGCAGTGTGTTCCCGTTATCAATGCTATAATTGTAAGAAAGTAAATAAACATAGCCATGTAATTTCTTCCTTTTCCACGGCGTTGTTGAGGTAAGTTCCCGGGTAGCTGCTCTTCGTCGTCCTTTTGACTATTTGAAGTTGTTTCGTGTGTTAGAAGTTTAGCCAATTTTGTGACGGGCCTCTTCATTACTCCATTTTGAGTTTTTATGGTAGTGACTCTCACCATACCATCTTCCCCAGGGTGAACTTGGATGACTTTCCCCATGGCCCATTTTCCCGGTGGTAGATTGTCGTCTTTCACCAACACGACGTCACCTTCAGCTAGATTTTGAGTAGTTTTGTGCCATTTACTTCTGGTCTGCATTAGGGTCACGTAGTCTGTAGACCACAGTTTCCAAAAGCGATTAAGCATGTGTTGAGTTAACTGCCATCTCTGACGTAAATCTACGTTTCTTTCTTCTTCATAGTTGGACAGTGGCAGCGTCATTGTAGGGCTTCCAGTTAGAAAGTGCCCCGGAGTTAAGTAGTTGTAGTAGTCTTCTGGGTCTTCAGTGAGCGGACAAAGCGGTCTTGAGTTCATGCAGGCTTCTATTTTACAAAGCAGCGTCGCGAACTGTTCGTAGGTTAGTTTCTGGTCACCTAAGATGCGACGTAAATGGTGTTTCATCGACCGTACGGATGCTTCCCAGAGCCCCCCTGCAGTAGGCCAGGAGGGGGCGTTAAAATGCCACTCGACTTCCATTTTCCCCATTTCAGAGAAAAATTCAGGTGAGAGCTCAGTTTTCCATAGTTCGTACTCACTTTTCAGTATCCTCGATGCGCCGATGAAATTTGTCCCACAGTCAGAGTACATGTGTTTTGGTGTACCTCTCCTGGCACACATTCTTGAAAATGCTGCGATAAACATTTCGGTACTCAGATCTGAGACAAGTTCAATGTGCACGGCCTTTGTTGCCATGCACACAAATATAGCTATGTACCCTTTAGAAGTTCTCACCCCTCTACCTTTATTTAGTTTTAAGTCTATACAGCCTGTAAAATCAACCCCTGTATGGGTGAAAGGTCGCGAAGGGGTGGCTCGTTGAGTAGGTAGATCAGCCATTTTCTGATAGTTATCAGTAGGCTTAAATCTGCTGCAGCGCACGCATTTTCTCAATATAGTTTTTACAGTTTGGTTGCCTCCTATAATCCAGTAGCGTTGACGTAAGTATGCAAGAGTCAACCTTGCCCCACCGTGCAGAGTAGCTGCGTGGGCCTCTTCAATGATGAGTTGAGTCAATCTTCCATTTCGCGGTAGGATCATAGGATTTTTCATGCCCGGTGGCAAGTTAGTTTTGTTCAGGCGGCCCCCGACTCTCAAAACTCCATTTTCAAGATAAGGACTTAGTTTGTAGATAGAGCTTTTATTAGTTAATGTTTGATTTTTAGAAAGTAAATTATATTCCATCTCAAAATCATTCCTTTGCATAAATTTCACAATCAGTTTATTTGCGGCAAGTAGTTCAGTAGTTGTCAAGTAGGTAGGTATGTCTTTATCGCCACGAGCCGCATCATGTTTCGAGGAGCGCGCCTTTGTTATAAAGCGCAAAATCCAAGCGACGATGCGCCTTACTCGTGTCATAGAACTTTTGTTGTTTATTAATTTTTCGATCAAGTTGTCGTTTGTTTTAGTTATGGCTAGGGCTGTCTCACGATTTTGTTCGATGTCAGTTGTAAAGAAACAGTTCATAGTTTCAGTTTCTTTATTTTCGCTCAAAGTTTTCAGCATTTCTGGCCCATTCCACCATAAACCAAAATTTAGTAGTTTTTTCGGATTCACTCCTCTGGTGGCACAGTCAGCAGGGTTATTTTTAGACTCGATGTAAGCCCATTATTTTGAAGGTATGATTTGTCTTATCTTCTTTACTCGATTTTCGACGTATCTCTCAAATTTAGTTGGTTCCCCCTGCAGCCATGCGAGTACGACTTTAGAGTCACTCCAAGCCGAAATAGTCACGTTGTTTTCATTAAGTGAGTTTTTCGCCTTTTCTATTAATTGAGATAACAGTAAGGCCCCTCCCAGTTCAAGACGAGGTAAGCTCAGCTTTTGCGCGATTGGGGCAACCCTAGTCTTCGCTACGAGTAAGTTCAGTACAAGCTGTCCGTTTTCGTCCTTGACCCTGGTATATATGACACAAGAATATGCCTTTTCGCTCGCATCACAGAATCCTAGTAGTTCAATGTCTTTCTGTGTGCCTCCAATCCATCTCTGTATTTTGATAGATTTTAGTACATGTATTTCAGCTTTTAGTTTTAGCCAATCATCTTGTATTTTGTTAGGTAGTTTTTCGTCCCATTCAAGGTTTAGCTCCCATACTCGTTGAAAAATTAATTTTGCCGTTATAGTAACTGGAGAGAGCCATCCCATGGGATCGTAGAGTTGCGAAATCTCAGATAAAAGATTTCTTTTTGTTAGTGGTTTTTTCGTATTTTCTTCCAATGTCCAGTTGAACATGAAAGTGTCCGACTTAGGGTTCCACGACAGCCCTAATGTCTTTGTGTTTTCGTCTTCGAAATCAAATGTGCATGTAGTTGAGATTTGATCTTCTGACAGCTGTTTTAGTAGGTCAGGGCTATTTGAACTCCATTTACGTAGGTTCATGCCACCTTCCTTGAGTAGTTCAATTAGTGATTTTTGCATTTCTTTGGCGTTTTCTAGGGAGTTATCGCCGCTGATTAAATCATCCAAGTTAAATTGAGTTTGTAGTATTTTGGCGGCTGCTGGGTACTTATGCATGTAATCCAGTGCCAGTTGCTTAAGTGTCCGCATAGCTAGCCACGGCGCGCATTTTGTGCCGTAACTTAAACTACACAGAGTGTAATTTTGAAGTGGCTGGGTCATGTTAAATCTGAATATTATTTTTTGTAGCGATTTTTGATCTTCAGCTAGCCAGATGCATCTATACATTTTCTCGATATCTGCAGTGTAGGCATATTTGTAGGTTTTCCACTTCAAAATCAGAGCCTGTATGTCTTTTTGTAGATTAGGCCCCTTTTCCATGAGAGCATTTAAGCTTTTTCCATTTTTAGTTGTGCTGGAAGCGTTAAATACTACTCGCAGTTTAGTAGTAGTAGCGTTTTCACGCAGGACCCCATGATGAGGTAGGTAGCATTGTACTTGCTGACCTTCGTCTTCAGGTTGAGCTGGTTTCATGTGTCCTAGTTTTAAGTAATCATTCATGAAGTCTTTGTACATAGTAGATAGTTTTTCGTTTTTAGTAAGTCTTTTTTCTAGTTGTAAAAATTGTGAGACAGCTTTTGGCCTTGAGTCGCCGAGTTCAGCTTCAAAGTTTTTGAGCATGGGCATCTTCACAATATATTTACCATCAGAAGCTCTAGTAGTTGTTTCTTGGTAGTATTTTTCGCACTGATCGTCGGCGTTAATTTCCGTTTCATTTTGAGTAATGTCCTCGCTTTCCCAATATTTGGCGATGTCCGCGAGGTCAATGATGGTGGCGTGGCAGCGCAAAGTCTTCAGTTTTCCACATAGTATCCACCCGAGTTGAGTTTGTTGGGCGACGGGCGAGAGTTGATTTCCTCTTAAGACGCCGTCCATTATTATCTCAGCGTAAACATCAGCTGATAGTAGTAAGTCGACGGAGCCTCTAACATTGTAGTCAGGGTCTCCTAGTTTTAAGTTTTGTAGATGTGGCCAGTTAGCCTTTTCAAAAGTAGAGTTAGGCAAATCATTAGTTAGCTTTTTTAGTATTAAAGCCTGAGTGCCAAAAGTGTAATCAGTATGTATAGATTTGCAGGTAAGTTTTACCCGTCCTTTACACTCTCCCGACACGGATCCGACTCCGGATATCGTAGCGTTGAACTTTTTCCGTGGCAGGCGCAGTGATTGGGCTGCGTTCTCCGAGATTAAGTTGACCTGGGAGCCTTGAACTAGCAATGCCCTAAAAGTTTGGTAAGTACCATCGTTGGCTTTGACCCTTATTTTGACAGTTGTCAGTAGTACTTCTGTATTTTTCTCAGCTGTAGCGGAAAGACAAGAAGAGTCTGCGGAAGTAGAACATTTTTCATTGTTATTTTTAGAAGTTTTAGTTGGTTCTTGTGACCTTTTAGCATGGTGTAACAATGTGTGATGTTTGTTATCACACTCTTTGCACGTTTTTGTTGAGTTACATTCCTTGTTTCCGTGATCGTATAAACAATTTTTGCAGAGTTTCAGTTTTGCGACGGTAGTGATGCGCTGCGATACATTCATTTCTATAAATTTTGTGCATTGCATTAGAACATGACTCCCGTCACATAAGGGACATTTTCCGTAAGCAGCAAAGTAAGATCGTGCTTGGTCTTTATTGTCTTTAGTTAAGGTTGACTTTTTATTGTAGTTCGGTTTTTCATTGTAAGTTGATCTTTTAGTAGAACTCGTATTTCCAGCTTGTTTCTGGGAAATGTTTGTGTCTTTTTGTCTGTTTTTGACTGTTTCTAAGGCCATGAATTGTTTTTCTAGAAAAGTTATAAATTCATTTAAGTTAGGTAAATCTCGGTTAGTAATTACGCAGTATTCGCTGTATGTGGCAGCATCCAATTTTTGTGACATGTAGTACACAATCATCGGGCCCCAGCTCGTAATATCCACCCCCATGTTCGTTAGTCCATTTAGGCTTTCAGTTACGACATCATGTATTTTTTTTATGTTATCCGCAGTAGGATTTTGAATGATCGGAAGCTGTTGCATCGCATTCATGAATGAAGTAAATTGGAGACGGCGATTGTCAAATCGATGGTTTAATATCTCCCAGCACGAGTCGTAATTTTCGGCACTTACAGCTAGATGTTGTACTAGGCGTTCCGCTTTACCTTTTAGTTTAGTTTTCAGGTGCTGCATTTTTTCCGCCTTTGAGATTGTAGGGTTTTTGTGGATTGTTTCCATGAAAAGATTTTTAAATGAAATCCAGCGAGCGTAGTCTCCGTTAAAATCTTGTAACTCGATTTTCGGAGCTGCTTTTTCGTAATGTTTGTTAGACCATATTTTGCTGTTTAATATTTTTTTTAGTACATCGTATTTATTTTCGATCTCGTTGAATTTTGTAGAGTAGTTTTCGCTAAAGTTCGTTCCCATGAGGGCTTCTTCGAGTTGCCAGTGAAGTTTATCGATGGAGTCCCATTTTCCCTTCAAGATGGAGAGATGATCATCAAACTCCCATTTTTCAGTTATAAGTTCGATGTTGATTTTCGACATTGCGCGTTCCATGGCCCTAAAATTACATTCTTGGCGTTGCAATACTCTTCTCATTGAATTATCCACCTCCGTAGTAGGGTTGTTGACAGTGATGGTAGTAGGGTCCTCCTCCAGCATCCCAGATAGATCGAAATCAATAGAAGACGACTCTCCTACATCATGGTCTTCGAGTGAAGCTAGTAGTTTTATCATGCTCGTTTTTGTTGTTTCGTAGAGTTCCTTAGTTTTCCCATAAACGTCGCTAGAGAAATAGTTATGTTTGCTCTTATCCTCAATTTTTTGAACAAGAATTTCGTGTCTCGACTGAAAGTCTTGCCAATATTCGTCAAGTGTATGAATACGCTTGTTTAAGTATTCTACAGTTTTTCTAGCACTGCTATCCTTATTGTAGTTAGAGCATAATCGTTTTATTAAATCAAAACAAGTTGCTTGTGAGGATAGTTCCTCCATTTTCGTAGTTTAGTTATTCCTAAGATAGTTCAATAGTAGCTAGTAGTAGTTAGTTGTAGTAGTAGATAAGTAGTAACCCAATGGAAGTTTCCAGTAGGTATGCTGGTTCAGGTCAGGACACGAAGACAGGGCAGTACCTATTTCTTCTTCAAGTTTCTTCAGACGATTCTCGTAGTTTACGGCGAACTCCAAAAAAGTACTTGAATGTCCTTACCTTGCAGTCTTCAGTGCGCAAGCGACTGTCCGCCACGAAATATGCGCCTTCTCAACAAACCTGGTGAGACCCGCTGGTGGGAAGCCAAGCCGCCGATTCGCATTCGTAGTTTCCAAGTCATAAAACACACCAAAAACACTAGTTATGTCGAAGGACCAAATGTACGGATGTATCGTACATTAGAGTAAAAGTTAGTTAAGTAAGTTATTGAGTGCTAGTTAAAATCACTGATCACTTTTTCACAAGTTTATTGAAATTCACGTAAAAACATAGATGCAGTAAACGATCCGTCTTTATCGCGTCGCGGTCAGTAGAGCACTAGTTAATAAGGGCGTAAATATGTCGATTCGGTAAATTAGATACCTGGTACGTCTTCGTACAGAAAAATTGATAATTTCTTCAGAAGTTTTATATTACAAAGATAAGGAAATAAGGGCTTTTAAATGCTGTTTCTTTTGTTTTTCAGGTCAGTGATCGATCTTTCTTAACCATTATAATATTGTAAAATCTAGGCTAAAGCATTTTGCATAAAATAAAACTTTTGTTTTTCAGATGAAACGCAATTTCGTCTTTATTTTCCATATTGCCATTCCACACATTATATAAGTATTAAATGTACTCCAATAATTTTATAAAACAGTTTATCTCATACTTTTCATCATTAACAGGTCGAGATCCATGCCGCTGCTCGCAGATTACCTCTTCCCTCAATCGGACGATGAGGTGCAGGTGGAGAAGAAAAGGATGGACTCAAAGGAAACAAAAAGGTGAGCTATACTCAGATGATTCATTATACCTGTGTGTCTGTTTCTCTTTCAACGGACCCGATTTCATTAATATATAAAAACTAATAACGGCTCAGGCTAATAAGTGCATGTAATTACAAATGATTTCACTAATTTGTTTTACTTTTTTACAGAATACATGCATCGGCTACCGTGAGTGGAGAGCAGCCGAGGAAACGTTCTCGGATCCCTCATTCCTCGAAGTCGAAGCCTGTGATCAAGCCTATCACACCGGTTCGAGTGACCTCACAGGATCTCTTTGGAGACCTTCTTGTGCTGACGAAGTAGCCATTCCAACATTGCAATCTGTTTTTATAAACAAACTGTCAAGCGGTCTTTCGAAGCAGGTATTACCTGATAAGAAAGGTTCACACTACGTCGAAATTAAAGTATTTAAATCGGATGAAGTCGATAAAGTTTTGCCAATAAATATATGGCGACACTCTGTAACATCTTTAAAAATAAGAACGGACGATAATTGCGAGTTTTGGACACATCTAGCGAATGTGATCAAAGCTGCAAGAAAGGAGTTTAGCGGCGTGCCAAACTATTTTTCATCTAACTTTAGTATGCAGCTGTAATTTGTAAAGTAAAAATATTTTAAATTTATATTTTATAATAAATACATGTCTTTTATGAATATAACTTTATAATCCTTATGTCATATCCATCCAATACGTGTCATCATTGTTGTTATCAATAAAAAATATATAACCTTATTTACTTTTCTTTTCTTTACAGTTAACATCAATGATACCCGAGATAATATATGAGATAATATAATGAGTAATGAAAATATTGGTAAATGTGATCAATGTGATTTACAAATAAACAGAAAACAGTTTCAATATCATATGAGAACAGAATTACATAAAATGAATAATATTGTTGCAAGCGAATTCAAGAATATTTATTTAATTAAAAGTGCATTTAAAAACCGAGTAGGTAATTACTTACTGTGTGAAAGTTGAAAATGAAATGTTTATAACACCAGAAGAGTTTTTAAATACTTATGAAACAGATATCTATAGAATCATAGAAATTACATTGCAAAAACACAAATGCATTAAGATTCAGTTTGAATTATTTGCATTTTATATGTTAAAAAAACTAAAGAGAGAAAGAAATGGAATTGAAATCATTTAATACGAAATATCAAATTTTGTATGATATTAATGGATTCAACGAGATCTATCGAAAGAAAACAATTGAAACATTAAAAAGAAAACTTACTGAATTTGAGCACTCAGAGTCCGCTTGGACATTTTTATCAATCAGTCATTTAGAAATTAATATTAATAGATATTGTCCATTGCGAGGAGGTACATATATCAGTCCGCTCCGCGCCCGCTCGCAGTAAGCACGCACGCTAACTCATCGCTGTTCGATATTCTACAAAGCGCTTACGCGTTACGATTCACCTGTAATTTGCTTACTTCGCGGATCGGAAAACAAAATATTTAAATACTTAATCATGAATTACTGCCGTGGCGTGGCTGTCGTGCCGACTTCACCGATGGAGTTACCTGCTCAAGTTGTTCCGACAAATATTGCTTTTCCTGCGCGAATATCACTGAAAAGAACTACAGGAAGATGGGAGCCGCCCGCCTGGCTACGTTATTGTGTGCAACCTGCAAAACAAACACTCCCTCGGGAACACCAGGACCAGCCAGCTCCCCTGCTCCGTCCACGCCTGCGCCCGCGCCGCGGCCGCAGCCCGGAAGCGCCACGTTGGATATTGTCCTGCAGGAACTACGAGACGGGATTAGAGGCATCAACGTCCGTCTAGAGCAGCTCCCCATCATCGCGCAAGAAATGAAGGACATAAAAAACAGGACACAAGAAGTGGAGAAAAGAGTTTCTGTCTTGGAAAATAAGTGCGAAGGCGTCGAGAGCTACCCCCAACTAGAAATGAAACTGAGTAAGCTCGCCGCTGAGATTGCTGTAAAGGAACAGAGAGAACGACTCAATAACGTCGAAATCAAAGGTATTCCCCAGAAGAAAGCTGAAAACCTATTTCAATTAATATCCCAAATAGGTGATGCAATCGGCCAACCTGTCCTACCCGCGCAGATCAATTTCGTGACAAGAGCTCGCTCAGCGACTGCCGACAAGTCCATCATCGTTGGATTCCTATGCAGATATTTTAAAGAAAATTTCGTAGCCGCAGCCCGCTCCCGAAAGAATCTCACCGGCACAGACGTGGGTTTTCCATTGGTTTCATCGCGAGTTTTTATAAATGATCACCTGACACGTGAGAACAAACAACTCTTGACAAAAACTAAAAAACTCGCGCTTGATTTACAAATAAAGTTTGTCTGGGTCCAGAGCTGCAGAATCCTCACGAGGAAGGACGACACCTCTCCCATCATCCAAATCACCTGCGAGGAGGACCTTGCCAAGCTGAAGTGACTATTCGCCTCTCTGTGTAATTTATTGTCAAAAAATTTTGTCTGTACGTGTTTAACTCTATGTCTGTGTTGTTCGTACCTAATAACAACCTGTTTATGTAATGTCTGTTTGCCTATCTTCCTAACAATAAACCAACCTGATCCTGTAAAAGAGTCATATACGAGTATAACTAAAATTACATTGTTGCTGTCCGTAAAAATAACTACCATTTTATTTACTTACCTACTACCTTACACATATCTATTTAATACTATCCTATTGTTTGCCCTAACACTGCACACCTACAGTAATACATACTTACCAATATATATACATTCGTTATATCATGATTATACACTACTTATTTTCACTATAATCAAATGCATGCAACACAACCGAACCGTCGCCATACGTAAGTACCTACTTGTCACAATATATTACACGCATAGAAACAAGTTGTATATGCAGCCATTCTCACTCAACACAACATCACATTCATTGCACTTCTCTAAACTCGGTGTTTGGACTGCCAGCCCCTAACGCAATTTTAATATTTTTAAACATTATACAAACCAAGACACTCTCTGGCCGGGCTTTTGTCCGGCTAGATTGTGATCATGGTATTTAGTATTTATTATCAAAACGTTAGGGGTCTGCGGACTAAAACATTGGAGTTTAAGAGAAGTATACAATTGTGCAGCTATGATATTGTGGTGTTGACCGAGACCTGGTTGCACGACGGGTTCAAATCTGAAGAACTGTTTAGCGACGCGTACTCTGTATGGCGGCGGGATCGTGACTATGCGCTCACGCGCCAGTCGCGCGGCGGTGGCGTTCTTATCGCTGTAAGGCGGGAATTTGCTGCGTTCGCACGCCCGGAATGGCACTCGACAGCAGAGGACATCTGGGTTACGATTAACTTTACTGGTAACGGGCGGAACCCGCCATTGACTTTACACCTCGGTTGTATTTACCTTTGTGAACAAAACTTAGGACTTTCTTTTACAACTCAGCTTTCTAACTTTTGTGATGTAGTTTCAACCGTCGCAACTCAGAACCCGTTTGACAAATTATTATTACTCGGTGACTTTAACCTGAGTGATATTTGTTGGAAACAAAGTTCTGATTATGTTTACTTAACACCAGAATATAATAGTAATGATGCTAATCACTCCGAACTAATGGATATGATAAATTTCAATAGCTTAGGTCAATATAATCATGTATTAAATAGGTCGAGTCGAATACTAGACTTAGTTCTATGTAACGACGAGGTGATTGTGACGCACTGCTCTGATCCCTTATCCAAAGAAGATAGCGCCCATCATCCAGCTCATCTCATATACCCGAAATTTGTCAATACCAGTACTCTGCGGTCTCAGTCTAGGCCCGTTTATTGCTATGCTAAAGGAAATTACGTTGCGTTTTGCGAAAACCTCGATACCTACGACTGGGATTCACTTCTACTTAGTGGTTCGATGGATGAAGCTGTTGATCTGTTTAATAATATTATAACTGAGCTTAAAATTAAGTATGTGCCAGTTAAGAAAGTTCGCCCTAGTACCTACCTTGTCTGGTTCTCCCCTGCACTTGTTCGAATTCTAAAAGAAAAAAATAAATATCATAGAAAAATAAAGACGTATCAAAACATAAGTGACATAAACTCATTCAAATTACTTAGAGATAGAGCTAAGAGAGTGGAACTCCAATGCTATAGTAATTATATTGAAAGAATCGAATATTCTATTAAAAACAACCCTCGAGCTTTTTGGTCTTTTATCCAGTCTAATAAACAACACAACGCTTACCCGTCAACCATGACGTACAAAGCTATGAATCTTACCGCAGGTCCGAGCATTTGCAATGCTTTTGCGAATTATTTTGATTCCAGTTACTTACCATTGACTTCCACTGCAGGACCCATTTTTGTTGATTCCACTTCATCTTCTTCATTATCGCCGCACGTATCTTCATCTGCTCTCTCCCCCTTACCTTCTCATGTATTGTCACCAGCAGTTTCGACTACTTTATCTTTGCCTTCCGCTGATATATCGCTGATTAAATGCCAAAGGGCCACAATGCAAAAAAAAGTAAAACTCTTTTTATTGCAAATATTGGATCAGAAGCGCCGAAATTTTTATATTCGAAAAAGACACCCGTGATTCTAGCGTTAAAAATGGACAAACCAGATATACGCCCCTTTCGCATTCCGAGACTTTGGTGAACAACTTCCGAGCCAAACGGCCATCTTTTCGTTTAAATCCTCGCTTTCGGCGTAACTGCAAGTAATTTATAGACTAAAGTGCCATATTCTGGAAAGCGGCCGTGTGGAATATAAAATATCACGTGAGTACAAAATATTTTTTTCTGCCAAAGTGCCATATTCAAGAATAAGTCCACTTTGTATTTAAATACTATGAGATTTGTATTATTATTTTTTAAATAAAAGTGCAGTACTTTTGATGCGTCTGTTTTGTAAACAAGAAAAAGCTGAATTTATCAATAGAAATTAGACATCTTTCTTTTGTGGCTGTATCGATGTTTGTGAATGTTGTGTTGTATTGTAGGTTTTTTTAAGCCACTAATTTTAATTATACCCTAAACATTTTTTATAACGTATCATTGCGGGAAATAAGTACCTACGCAAGCATACAGCATGCATCACTCGCGCGCAGTAGGTACGTTTGCGTGCGTAGCTAATCCGCGCACTGCGGGAGTGCTTAAGTATGTATGGTTGTGCTAGCTACTTAGTTGCTAGTTACTTAGCTTGTTGCTTGTAGAAGCTGGGACTGTCAGCATTTTGAACAGTGTCTTCAGAACCTGAAGCCGCCTGTTGTTCACGCCTCTATCTCAGTCTCCTCTGCTTACATCGGGCATTCTTACCTATTGGGGCGTTAGCCCTATCGTAGGCTCAAGTAGTGGTAGTCGAGGGACCAGCCACTGGCCTTGCCTCTTTCCCTGCCTTGTTTAGTTTTTTGGCATTGGATCTGACGATCTTCCAGCCAGCAGTACTTTCCTCCGCAACCTATAAAGGAGACAGTAGAAGCCTTCGAGGCCATAAGGTTCGCGTCCATGGGCTTCTACTGTCTCCCCTGCTGAGGGCGCAAAGTTGTCATTTTTCTTATCAGTCTGCATAGTTAAATGGATATTTCTTCATCTTCTCGGTCCCCACCCACCACGGAGTCCGACCAGGGGGCGGGGTGTAATTGATGTATACACCAGGGTTGCCGGTCCGATATAGAACGGGTGATCGCGTTGCCCACGAGCCTCAACGGCACCACTATACTCGGCGTTGACCAACACCGCCGGCTGCAGACCCCATCGACCGCCCTCTCACCGGCAATGGCAGAAGGCCGACGTTCGATCGTCGACCTCAAAATCTCCGGCAGTGTTCGTTTGTGGTAACGTCTATTTCTTAGAGAATTAGACCAATATCTTGGGACAACCACGTTAAAAATGCCCCACCAGGCTTGCCCTAGGGATCGGTGACTATTGCGCTAATCTCCCCTGGGGCCATTCGCACCTTACGTAACTTGAAGAGGTAAGAAGTAAGGCAGGTCTGTATCTATAATATGCAAGCGGCTGATCTAGTTGACTAGGTAAGAAAGCAAGCTAGGCAGTGCAAATATTAAAGCATGGACACAGCCGCCCGCCACTTTTTTTCATTTCTGCTTACCTGATATTTAATTTTCATTATTTATGATGTAATATTTAACTTTAATCTTTTTATCTTGTTTAATTTTTACTAGTTCAGTGTATTTAAAAAATATTTACTATTTAGCAAGTTAAGTGAGGGTTTTTGAGTACAAAACTCATTTTTCACAGGTCTTTTATGCTGATTGACTGAAGACTGAATATTGCTTGTTACACAGCTATATTCAGTCAGTATACTTTAGATTAAAATGCCATTAAAATTGTGATACTACCTTAGCAACACAAGACAAGACAGATATTTAATAATAACAATAATCTACATAATTTAGCTTCAGAGTTTTCATTTTTGAAGTATTTTATTTTTTATGTGCCTCAAGATGTTGTTTTATTGTAATTTTATTCCTAATATAACTTAATTGTTGCCTGTCATCGTTTTTCAGAGAAAAACGTTAAATAAATGTTACTTATTTTTCGATTATGTGACGTTTTATTGAATTTATTCACAAATTCAACGGCCATTTTTATAAGCAAAAGGGACTCATGTGATATTTTACTCTTTTAGGTGCAAGCTGCTGCACTTCCTAACTAATAAATAGATAAAGCTTTAAAATACGCATCGAATGATATATGATTCATAAATGTAGCAAGTATAGATTTAAAAAAAAATTAAAAATATCACGATGAAATCTTTGATGAGCTCTCCTGTAAAATTTACCTTTTTCGCCTTGTGGCCCTTTGGCATTTAACCAGCGATATGTGCTATTGAAATCATTTCTTCTTGCGTTCTTCGATCTTTAAAATCTCTCGATTGTAATAAGTCAGCCGGCCCTGATGACATTCACCCACAAATTCTCAAAAATTGTGCAAGCTCAATCGTGTACCCTGTTTGTTTGCTTTTCCAAAGATCTCTTCGAGAAGGAGTCATGCCCGTAATCTGGAAAACTGCGTCTATAACACCCATCCACAAAAAAGGTTCCAAACGCGAGGTATGCAATTATAGACCCATTTCAAAATTGTGTGTTCTGGCTAAAGTCCTTGAAAAGGTTGTTCACGAACAAGTATACCAAGCTCTGAAGCACTCCTTTATGATCCAACAGCATGGGTTCCTGAAAGGTAGGTCTACTTCCACCAACCTTGTCACCTTTATCGACGCTGTCACCGCTGGGATGGAATCAGGATCACAAGTCGACGTAATCTATACGGACTACAGCAAGGCCTTTGATCACATAGACCACTCTATCCTTCTCGCGAAGCTCTGCGCTGCAGGAATACGTGGTGATCTACTTCGGTGGTTTACCTCATATGTCCAGGGTCGTTGCCAGGCTGTAGTTCTAGATGGTTTCAAATCCTATCTATCACTGATTCCTTCTGGCGTTCCACAAGGTTCAATCCTGGGTCCCCTTCTATTTAATATTTTTATAAATGACATTTCCTCCTGTTTCGCCCATTCTAACTTTCTTCTATATGCGGACGACATGAAGATAATGAAGAACATAAACTCCCCCTCTGACCTATTACTACTGCAAAAAGATCTGGACAACCTTTACGCTTACTGCTCCTTGAATAAGCTAGATCTTAACATTAAAAAATGCTACTTTATATCCTTTCACCGAACAACGCCTCCTTTTTCTTTCGATTATAGAATCAATGGTGAGTCGCTTGCCCGTTCTAGCACAGTTATAGACTTGGGAATTACTCTGGACTCTAAGTTGTTATTTGACAAACATATTGATAAGATCACGGCAAAAGCCATGAAAAGTTTAGGATTTATTCTTAGAGTAACTAGAGATTTCAAGTCATTGAAGACACTTAAAATTCTGTACTGCTCAATAGTGAGAAGTAATCTTGAATACGCCTCCCAGGCTTGGAATCCTCATTATAAAAAGTACATTACGCAACTTGAGAAACCACAAAAGAAATTTCTCAAGTTCGTAAATTTCAAACATAGGATTTTTATTCCGGACTATATCGATAGCTGTAAACACCATCATTTGCTGTCCTTGGAAAGCAGAAGGGAAGCAGCAGACTTAACACTATTACATAATATCCTATTAAACGTAGTTGATGCGCCCCCTCTGTTATCCAATATCAAATTATGGACACCCTCAGTTCGCTCCTCTCGTAGAACCGATCTAAAGTTATACTTCCCTACCTGCTCCACTAATTACCGTAAGAACTCCTTCCTGCCTCGCGCAATTCACACTTATAATACACACTACTCACAAGTTGATCTTTTCCACACCAAGCAAAATATATTCAAACACATAGTCTCTAAAAAATTTTTTACCTCGCAGCAGTAATTAATTATTCAATTTATATTTTTTTTTTTTCTTATTAATATAATACTCATATATATGTATATATATATATATATATATACAACTTATTTATTTTTACTTTTATTTTATTTTAACTTGCATAAGACTCTTCCGATCGGTATCTCCTTTTAATTTCCAGCTGGCAAACCATTTCAAACTTACCAAATTTCATTCAACAATAATAATATTATACTTAATCTAGTTTAGGATTATTCATGTTCTATAAGTGAAAACTGTTAGTTTAGTTATTTAAGTTTTTATAAGCTGTTTGTTTTCCACCTTAATAAATAAATAAATAAATATATAAAACTACCTCCTTATGTGGCAAATACTAAAAGCTGTATTAACGTAAAGAATAATGATGAATGTTGTTTCCTTTGGAGCATTATGGCTGGGCTATATCCATGTAACAAAAACTCAGACAGATGCAGTTCTTACCCACTTTATTCGAAAGTCTTAAATGTAAATGGAATGATATTTCCTCCGTCATTTCATGATATAAAGATATTTGAAAAGAATAACTCAGATATAAGTATTAATGTGTTTGGCTTTGATAAGAAAAATAAATATGTAACTGGTCCTCTATTATATGACTGCTAAGAAAAGAATTAATAATTTCAATTTAATATTTATTGAAAGCGATAAAAAAGGTTAGGTTAGGTTAGGTTGTTTTTTTTTTTTTTTTTTTTTTCCTGTCCGGGAGCGATGTCCCGGCCCGCGAGCTAGCCTACACCTACCTCTTACGTGGTCAGAGTCATTTTCATTCTTCTCTCATTTCATTCTCTACATTCCAGTTCTTTCATCATTCCATCTCTCACTTTCACTGGTAGGATGCCAGCGTCTATTCTCATTATTTGGGGAACAGGTTTTCAGGCTTTTTATTTTCAAATATATATACAACAGCTTATTACTTATTCCATGACATTGAGATTGAGGTTTAACAATTTTTGAGGTTTTTCTTACAGGTACGTACTTAGTTTAAATTATTATCTATTTTCTTACATCTAACAATTTTATTTTTAGTTTTGTTCTTTTAATATTTACATATTTCCGATTTTCACAGAGTTCTCTTAATATTTTTTTGTACATTTGCCTTTTTCCATTTGCGAGACTACATTTTATAGTATGCTTATATATATAACTTAGTATATATATTCATCATACATTGCTTAATCCTATTTATTTCGTTTTATAACTAGTTTACTTACATTAGTACAAAATTTTATCAATATTGGACGGTTGTTTTTATATTTCATAATTTCATGTATACTATTTACAGTTAGTTTTACGTCCATTTCTTGCTCTGCCTCATATCTCTCAGAACCATATGCCGGGCACTCCAACAGTATGGTTAGGTTAGGTTAGGTTAGGTTAGGTTAGGTTAGGTTAGGTTAGGTTAGGTTAGGTTAGGTTAGGTTAGGTTAGGTTTTTTTTTTTTTTTTTTTTTTTTTCCTGTCCGGGAGCAATGTCCCGGCCCGCGAGCTATCCTACATTTCCTCTGACTTTATCAGAGACATTTTTACAGGGTTGGGATCTGGGTTTCGTGGAGTAGATATATCTTTATTCAATATAATTATACATTATTCTTACTTCTTACATTATTCTTATTCTAGGGTTTTATTTAGTCTTAAATTTATTCTATTTTATTCTTACATTAAAATTTTGTTACTACTTAATAATTTTTACAAAATTGAAGCATTCATATCATAAGATATGGTGCACAATTTTTCTTATATATCTATTTATTTAAACATCTTACTCTATTACAAACGAGGGTACAAAATCTTAAAAATATATCATTGTTGTTTTTATCTGTTATAAACTCATTGAAACTGTTTATCGTTACCGCTCTGCCGACTCGCTGTTCAAGGTTAAATCTTTCATAGCTATATGCTGGACACTCTGCTATTATGTGTGGTACACTTTCCACTTGTTCAGGGTCGCAAATGCAAGATGGGCTCTCCTTGCACTTGAATCGATGCAAATACTCAGAGAACCCACCATGCCCCGTGAGAATCTGCGTAATGGGACTGTTAAGCTGCAAATTATACACTGTTCTGTAGGCCTCGATTGCGTCCGGAAAGAAGAGTCTGGTTATCCCTGCCGTTTGGCTACTCTGGTATCTCCGGTTCCACTCATCAAGTGTTCCTTTACGGATTTCTCGCTTGGCGAATGAAACCGGACACCCGTCATAGCTCGGCTTAGACTTTAACTTCAGTGCCGCATCTTTGGCTAATTGATCTGCTCTCTCATTCCCCTCGAGTCCAGCGTGTGCTTTGATCCAGAAGAGTTCAACATTTTTGGAATCTTCATGTGACTTTCTAAGATTTTTACGAATTTGGACTGCGAGGGGATTGAGAGAGCAGCCGTTCACCACGCTCTCAAGTGCTGATTTAGAATCACTAAAGATCCCAAAACTCGTGTCCTTTCTTTTATGAATCTCCTCAGTAGCTCGACATATGGCCAACAATTCGGCCTGGTATACCGTGCAGTAGGACGACAGTTTCAATTTCAGGCTTTTGATTTCAGACCCATTACTCCATATGGATAATGCAGCCCCAACCTTGCCTTCAATTTTACTGCCGTCCGTGAATATTTGTACTGCTTGACTTGTGTGCCTATCAACGTCATTTTGATCTACCAGGCAAATGAATTGCAGGCTCATATGGAGCGCTGGATGAGGAGTATCAGTAAACGCTATTGTCTGCTCTATCTTCCCATCTCCCAGGGTTGGCTTTGCTAATCCCCTTTTAATCTCATACAGTGCGGCTGCTTCCTGTATCCTGAGATCCAGGGGCAATAGCCCAGCCAACACCAGTGCGGAATTCAAGGAGACAGTGCGATAGGCTTTGCACAATTTCTGTGCGAAGACCCGTTGAACAGCGTTTAACTGTCTAAGGACTCCGAGTTTTTTCGCAGCTTGCGCCCAGACACTCGAGGCATACAGAACAATGGGCTCAACGACCGCCGAATAAATGATGCGGATGATCTCTGGGTGGAGGCCCCAACTGGTCCCGGCTGCTCTAGACAACTGCTTATAAACATTCAACGCTTTTCTGCAGGTGAAGCTTGCATGATCGTTGAACGTAAGCTTGTGATCTATCCAGAGCCCCAGGACCTTGATTTTCTCTGACATGGCAATGTCGATCCCATCCATGACCAGGTGAGGGGTGTCATACTTGAGTTTACGTGTAAGTATCATCGCGTTGGTCTTATGCGGTGCAAATTTTAGCTTGTGTTTGATACCCCACTCCTGGACGTAGACGAGAGCAGCATTTGCCTGTCGTTGCACCTCCAATGCTGTGTTTCCATCAAACACCAGCACCACATCATCGGCAAACGCTTGGCAATAATTCCCACGATCCTCCAGGCCTTTCAATAAGGAATCGAGGAGAAGATTCCATAAGATAGGCCCTCCAATAGAGCCTTGCACGCATCCCTTGGTGGTGTTCCTTGTTACCTCCCCCCCGGCATACCTCACTCGCACCGATCTATCCCGCAGATAACTATCAATTATCCGTCTTATATTGACAGGGCACTGTTCCTCCGCCAGACGAATTCGGATAGCAGGCCACCAAGCACTATCAAAAGCTCCCTCTATATCCAGTGACACCACAGTGATGAGTTTTTTATCCTCTATTTTCCTGCGTATATGTCCAATTAGATCATAAAGGGAGTCTTCTGTGCTTTTTTGGGGCATGAATCCGTACTGGCGTGTGCACATCCGCGGAATGAGATGCCACTTTAGTCTCCGCACTATAAGCTTCTCCAAAATCTTCCCCATCACTGGAAGAAGTCCGATAGGCCTGTAAGACTTAGGACTTGTATAATTGTCCTTGCCTGGCTTTCTAAGGACGATTACGATGGCCTCCTTCCAGATGACAGGAAAATGACCGAGTTGGAGACACTTATTTGCGATGGCAAGGAAGAGATGGGGTTCCTGCATTATGGCATTTTTGCAAATGTCGGCCGTAAAACCATCCGCACCCGGGGCTTTTTTCGGATTGAAACTATCCACCACAGACTCAAGCTCCCCCAGCGTAAACGGTGGGTCATGTTTTTCATCATGGCTCCATTCGTTTACGCCGCTAGCGACCTGTCTTATCTGCTGGTGTATAGCATCATCCGACCTCTCTGCGTCCTCCGGGTAGAAAGTACTTGCCAGCAGTTCTGCCGATTCCATTGCGTTCAACACTCTCCCGTTTTCGACAAGTGGTAAGTCTTCTTGCCTTTTCCCGGTACTTTTTATCACACGATATATCCCCTCCCAGACTCCCTCTCTATCCTGTTTTTCACAGAAACTTTTCCAGCTCTGGATCTGTGCTGTTTTTGCTGTACTTTCATATTTTTCTTTTGCTTGCAGGTACTCTTCAATCACCTTCTGCCTACGGACCGGCGCAGCGCAACGTATTCTCCGCTTCCTGGTTGAGACGTCCTTCTTCAGTGCGGCGAGATCTTCGGACCACCACGGCAAGGTAAGTTTTGCATGTTTTTTCTTTTTGGGTATCAGATCGTTGCATGTTTTGGTAATTATTTTAGTGTAAATTTCTAACGTGTTTTCCAAAGTGTGTGTATGTGCTATTTTCTCAATTTCTATTTCATTTATATTGTTTTCGATTTGTAATTGGGCAAGTTTCTCACGAAACTGGTTCCAATTTACTTTCCCTGTATTGTATTTTCTTGTTGTTCTTTCGATTTTGATACCTTTTGACCGCTTTAGATTTACCCTGAATGTTATAGCGTTATGGTCCGAGCTAGTTAGATCATCTTCCACTGTCCAGTCCTCAACCAGGTTTAGCAGGTCTTCCGTGCATGCAGTTATGTCGACGTGGCTTGTGTAAGTTCGGTCTCCTCTCACGGTGTCGAAAGTCGGAGTATCACCCTCATTGAGTACCTGCAAGCCAGCTTCCTCCAGGGTTCCAGCAAGATCCTCACCTCTGCTATCTACAAAAGTGCTTCCCCACCAGGTATTTTTAGCGTTTGCGTCACCTCCAATGATGAGTCTCTTCTGTCCAACTTCTTGCTCTATCTTTTCCAGGTGCTCCAGGTATGGCTCTATGGGGAGGTTTGGTTCGAAGTAGAAGGACACAGCAACGATCTCCCAGGAACTAGTACGTATTTTCACCACCGCGATGTTGTTGGTGGTGAGTTTGGGACAAAGAATTACGTCAAGGTTATCATCAAAGACAACAACTGCCGCCTTAACATTACCGTCCCCGGGGTTTGCATTCTGGAAGATCCGTGTCCCTCTATAGCTCTTCATACTTCTCGCCCCTCCCACATATGGCTCCTGGAGCAATGCAAAAGCTGCGTTCCTTTCTTCGGACTTCAGCAGGAGTTCATCAGTCGCTAGCTGTTTGCGTTGGAGGTTCGCTTGCATCACAAGGTAAGATTCTTCCCTGGTAGTGCCCTTTTCCACCTTAGCAATACGCTATACTGGCCCGTGCGAGCGCGTCCCACCTTTTTCTGACTGTGCACTCTTGGCTGAACGCGTTGTGAGCCACAGAGTCTAGCTTTGCGTGCAGGCAGTTACAGCAGGTTGGAGCTACTCCAGCGAGCCAGTCTGGACAGTTTGTCTTTACGTGAGGGCCCCCGCAGTGACTGCATTTCTCTACGGTTTCCTTGCAAAAACGCCTACCATGTCCATAGCCTAAACACAGGGAACACTGTACGACCGGTGATTGATCAGCAACTTTTATCCGCTGAAGGTCTATATGAACCTCTCCAGCATCAATCATGCGGTTCCAGAGAACAGGCGACAGTCTTATGACTATATTTACCGTGTGGGGGTTCCGCGTCTTTTTTCTGTACCTGACTTCTACACGTTCATCATTTTTGTCTAGGTTCCGGTATATATGTCCATTTTGATTTCTCAGGGCCTTCACTATGTCTTCGTTAGTGTGAAATTGAAGAACGTTCCTGAGAATCAAAAGAGGGTCCTTGTTTTGTATGTCCTCAACACTAAGATGATTCCCGGCCTTCTTTAATCTCTCCTTTATTGCTTGCCTCTCTTCTTCTGTTCTACACCCCACTATTACTTTTCGGTCTTTTGCTTTTCTGATTTTATCTACTGTTATCCCTTCTTCTTTTGCATTGACAGCTTCTCTTATCCTCCTTAGTACTTCTTCTCCAGTTTCTGTCTCATCCTTGGCGGACACAACCAATGAGTGCAGCGCTGTAGATACAGGCTGCTGCACCCTATTGGTCGTGGCCGTCACACTTGCATAGGTCTTTCTTTCCAAGGTTTCCTTTAATTTATCCATTTTTTCACTATGTTCTCTTATCAATTCCGAGTGCTTCTCCAAAATTTTCTCTATATTGTTTGTATCATGTTTTGTTTTTAGTTCGTGTTCCTTTTTCTTCTGGGTCTCTTCACTGCATATGTCTCCCAGTTTGCTTGGAGTGTTTCTGCCTTTTACAGCATCTACCTCCTTAACCAACTGGTAGAGTCTATCCAAAGCCTCCAAAACTCCAGTTTTTATATCTGTTTTAAGGTTTCGGGAGTTGTTGATATGCAGTTTAGCTCTTACTACACAGGCTTTTGCCTCCGCTACCCTGTCGGAGCATTTGCTGCTGCCAGTTGTTGGTGGGCTCCCCCCTGCTTCCGCTGTCAGCTTTCGAACTGCAGCTGGTTTAGGCCTTGGGGGGGCAGCTGGCATAACCTTTTTCGGAGGGGTAAGGCTTGTCCTGTCTGGCTTCCCAGCTTCAATTTCCGCGATACTTTTCCTTACTCTAGTAGTCGAATTTGAAGGACCTGCCCTTGGAACATCGGATCCATCTGTTTCGACTTGGGAAGTTTTTTCGGGAGTCTTTCTTTGCTTTGAAGGTGTGTGATATCCAAAACCCATTTTTCGTATCTATCTAATTTTGTTTTATGTTTCAGGTACGCCGCGAGAGGTCTCCGCGACAAGTCAATGAAGGGTGGACGCACCCTTTAATATCAAAGCCCTGTTATAATGTAAATGTAAAGTGTCCGTGATAATAATATAAGTTTTCTGTTTCAGATTTGTCACAGCGGATGTCCACAACGAGTCAACAAAAAGGTACGATAAAAGTTTGTATAAGTTATAAAATAATAGTATGATGTATAGTTAAATAACGCCGGAAAAACCTAAAAAATAATTTAACTCTACTATTGGCTCTCAGCCTGCCGTGTGGTGCCGGCAATAATCATAAAGAATTTCACCACCCCAGCTCTTCCCGTGGGTGTCGTAAGAGGCGACTAAGGGAAACACAGCGGGGGGCGGGCAGCAGCGCCTTCTGCAGAACAACTACACCGAACTGCGATCCCCAACCCGCATGCCCAGCGTGGGGATTATGGGCAATAACCCCCAAATAATGATGCCATCTATGGCGCTCATTAGGGGAGGCCTATGTCCAGCAGTGGACTATTATAGGCTGTTGATGATGTTGATGATTGGCTCTACCTAGAGTCTTGCTCTATTCATAAATTTAAAGGCCTTTTAATGCTTTTAACAATGAAGAAAACCGCATTCAAATCGGACGTCTGGTGGCAAAACTACGACGACTTTAATATTTTAAAGATGGCGGACAAAATGGCCGCCGAAAATAAAAAATTTCAAAGCTCAGCTGTCCTTCGTCCGATCGGAATGGGATTTTCAGTATATTACAGAGCGAGTTTTCTACAATACTTTTGCAGGCCTAATTTCGATTGGTAGAGTCAATGCTCTACCTAGAGTCAAAAACCCTCACGGAGCCCTGATGATGGTAACAGAAAAAATCCCAACTTTCTACGGCTCTTGGTAAAGGAGAAAATGCAGTTTATAACTTTTCAAAATGGCCGCCAATATGGCTGACTTAAGTCTAACTTCCTCAATTTTCAACATAAATTACCCGTGTTTGGGTTCGTTATAAAGGTCTATTAACGTACATTACAATTTCAAAGTCAGATTATCAAAATTAAAATAATTGATGGAATTATTTAAGAAAAACATAAAAATTTTTTAGAAATCTTAAAAATAAGGGTTTTTCCGGAATTTTTCTAAAAGTTTTTCTCTAGATTTGTAATAAAAATGCTAAGCCTCAATAAAAGCAATAAAAAATTTATACAAATCTGTATCCTAACTGGTACCTCGTGGCACCTCGGAAATTTCAAAAAATCACCTCTCAAAAAGTACTTGTCAAAAAATTTTGAAATTTTCAAAAATTTATAGAGTGCATAAAGGTCTAAATAAATTATATTTAAAAACAATACCTTAAAGATTTCGTTTCGGAGATGTGATCACTTGAATTTCGCAAAATTTTCAAAAATTCATATCTTCGTCAAATATTGCTCGATTTCGATTCTGGAAATGCCTCGATGATTGGTGCGCTGATATCCGCGTAGTTCCGAAAGCAGACTGAAGTCAAGTGTTCAGGAACAGGTACCTCGTGGCCACGTGGTTTTTCTTAATTTGCCTTTATTTCCGCGCGCCTGCGCGGAAAAAATCGGCAAAAGCGTCAAATGTGTAGATCTTGTAAATGCCTTCCTTGGAGACAAATAAAAAATGTAGGTCGTCGCTGCCAATTTTTAGAAAATCGCCTTCAAAGTTTAAAATTTTTGTAAAATTCCACTTTTTTTGCTCACAACTTTTCAGGAAAAACACTTAGCACAAAATTGATTTCAGGGTTATGTGCGCCGTCACTTTCCGCAACTTTTGGTATATTGCACAACACTGTAGCGTCAAAAAATACTATTTTTGTGATTTTTCCCGAGCGGAGCGATCGAATTTCGTGGCGTTTTCGATGGCGTTTGGAGCGCGACTGGTTAGGTTAGGTTAGGTTAGGTTAGGTTAGGTTAGGTTAGGTTAGGTTAGGTTAGGTTAGGTTAGGTTAGGTTAGGTTAGGTTAGGTTAGGTTAGGTTAGGTTAGGTTAGGTTAGGTTAGGTTAGGTTAGGTTAGGTTAGGTTAGGTTAGGTTAGGTTAGGTTAGGTTAGGTTAGGTTAGGTTAGGTTAGGTTAGGTTAGGTTAGGTAAGGTTAGGTTAGGTTAGGTTAGGTTTTTTTTTTTTTTTTTTTTTTTTTGACCTAGTGGGCCTACCGTCTACCCGCGGTGGGGTAGCCCGCGAAAAGCTGCTAAGTCCTATCCATTATACCTCTGACATATGTCAGAGTCTTTATCTAGGAGGGGTATCTTTATTATTTACAAAAGTTTTACATTGTTCAATCTTATTTCTAGCTTACAACACAACTATTTTATACATAACATCTGTTTCATAATTATACATACTATTACATTTTAACGCTTCTTTTACATCTTCTATGGTACACCTAATTTAAGTTAATTGTTGCACAGACATATACTCAATATATGGTGCGAACAGTTATTATCTATCGAGTTTGTTTCTGTTTATTACAATATTTGCTACTTCCTTACAATATCGAAGGAAGATACTGCGTTCCGCGTCGTTCTCCATAATTACCTGCAGATTATCCGTGGACAGTTTGTTGTTCAACTGCTGTATAAGGTCGTGCCTTAGATAACTGTGTACCGGGCAGTACAGCAGAACGTGCAGGATAGATTCTTCAGAATCTGGATCGCAGAGGCACGATGGACTCTCCTTGCACTTAAATCGATATAAGTACTCGGAGAATCCACCGTGCCCCGTCATCACCTGAGTTACAATACCCTCTGCCGGTCCCATCTTCCGAGTTATTCTAAAGGCCGACTTGACATCCGGCAAAAAGACTTTTGTGACAGCCGCTGTGTCCCCTTCCTTGTACCTCTTGTTCCATTTCTCCAGCGTCTCCTCACGAATCAGCCTCCTGACAAATGAAACTGGGCACTCATCATAGGTCGGTCTAGACTTCAACTTTGTGGCAGCCTCTTTTGCCAGCGCGTCCGCACGTTCGTTGCCTTCGAATCCAGCATGAGCTTTAATCCAGAACAGGACTACCTCTTTGTTCATGGATCTGCATTCGGCAAGATTTCTCCGGATCTTAGTAGCTAAGGGATGTACAGCGAAATGATTCGTTATAGTCTCCAGAGACGATCTTGAATCGCTGTAGATCCCGTAGCTACTCCCGGGGATTTCCAAGATCTTGCGAGTTGCCTCGAGTATTGCCAGCATTTCCGCCTGGTACACTGTGCAGTAAGACGGCAGCTTCAATTTCCGGGTTCCAGTCTCTACGGTCTCATTCCATATGGAGAGAGCCGCACCCACACCCCCGTCAATCTTGCTGCCGTCCGTGAAAATTCTTACTGCTTGGCAGTTGTACTGACTCAGTTCTTCATCGGTGTCCAGGTTATGGAAATGCAGTTCTACTCTCTCAGCTGGATGTGGTAAGTTTCTGTAAGGTGTCATTTGCTCTATCTCTCTGTCCGCCACCCTCGCAGGCCGGGATAACCCCTTCTTTGCCTCATAAAGGGCAGCAGCCTCCTTAATTCGGAGGTCGAGAGGGAGTAGCCCGGCCAGTGCGAGGGCAGCGTTCAGAGAGACAGTTCTGTAAGCTTTGCAGAGGCGCTGAGCGAAGCCTCTCTGGACTGCATTCAGCTGCCTCTGCACGCAAAGTTTCCCAGCAGCAGGACCCCATACACTAGCTGCGTATAGCACCACTGGCTCGACACAGGCAGTGTATATGGTCCGGATGATTTCGGGGTGGAGCCCCCAGCTTGTCCTGGCTGCTCGTGACAGTTGCTTATAGACGTTCAGCGCCTTTTTGCAAGTGCTTGCAACGTGGCTGTTGAACGTCAGTTTATCATCTATCACGAGCCCCAGGATTTTCACTTCCCTGGACATGCTTATGCCGATCCCGCCCATGGTCAAGTGTGGAGTGTCATACTTCAGCTTGTTCGTCAACAATATTGCGCAAGTTTTATGAGGCGCGAATTTCAGCTTATTTCTGACACCCCACACTCTTACATACTCGAGAGCGGCATTCGCACGACCCTGGATCTCCACCGCGGAATCACCATGGAACACCAAGGCTACATCGTCTGCGAACGCCTGGCAATATTCCCCACGATCTTGCAACCCTGTAAGCAGGGGGTTGAGAAGGAGGTTCCAGAGTATTGGGCCGCCAATTGATCCCTGGATACAGCCTTTTGTTGATTTCCTGTAAACTTCCTCTCCTGCGTACCTCACTCTCACCCCCCTGTCTTTCAGGTATGAGTCTATCACTCGTCTTAAATTTTTCGGGCATTTAGCCTCCGCCAAACGGACTCTTATAGCGGGCCACCAGGCACTATCGAACGCCCCCTCTATGTCTAGGGATACCAGCACCACCATTTTCTTCTCTCTGATTTTATCCCTGATGTGATTTGTGAGAGCATAGAGGGCGTCTTCAGTGCTCTTCTGGGGCATAAATCCGTATTGACATTGGCTGATGCCCGGTACGAGGTGCCACTTAAGTCTTGCGACGATCATCTTCTCCAGGACCTTTCCCATCACTGGTAACAGTCCGATTGGTCTGTAGGCTTTGGCAGCTGTGTAGTCTTCTTTTGCTGGTTTTCTCAGCACTATCACAGTTGCCTCCTTCCAGATCTTCGGGAAGAAGCCTCGTTCGAGGCATTTGTTTGCCAGTGCTAGGAATAGTCCTGGATTGGAGTCTATAGCTTGCTTACAGATGTCAGCCGTTAGTCCGTCTGAACCAGGAGCTTTCTTCGGGTTGAAGCTATCGACGGCTGCTTTAAGTTCCATGAAGGTAAACGGTGGATCATGTTGCTCATCATGCTCCGACACGTTTACTTTACCAGCAAGATCTCTAAGCCGTCGATGTTCCTCGTTATCTTCGCTCTCCTTATCCTCCGGGTAAAAGACCTCAGCCAGCAATTCCGCTGACTCCTTTTGGCTCAGACATATCCCGTTTACTTTTAAAGGTAAGTCTTCTTGACGTTTCTCTGTACATTTTATAACCCTATATATACCCTCCCACATTCCTTCCCGCTCCTGTTTCTCACAAAACCCCTTCCAACTTTCAACCGCATCTTTTACAGCCCTTTCCTCATACTCTTTTTTTGTTTTCAGGTATTCTTCAATGACCTTTTGCCTCCTTCTCGGTGCGGCGCAACGGATTCTTCTCTTCATGGTGAGTACTCTTCTTTTCAGGACCTCGAGCTCTTCCGACCACCATGGTAAGTTCAGTTTTTCTATTTGTTTTTTCTTTGTTAAAATTTCCATACATATTTGCCTAATAATATCTGTAAATGTAACTGCTGTTTGTTCTAATTCATTTTCACATGTTAATTTAGTAATTGATTCTATTGTTATTTTATTATTTGTTGCTAACTCGGTCAGTTTCTTACGAAACTGATCCCAGTTTGCCTTTTTTGTATTAAATATCCTTGTTGTTCTTTTAATGTTCATTCCTTTCGATTTTTGCAGGTTTATTTTAAAAAGTATGGCATTGTGGTCTGAACTTACCATGTCGTCTTCAACTCTCCAGTCTTCTACCACACCGAGCATCGCCGTTGCGCAGGCCGTCACGTCTACGTGGCTGGTGTAGCGCCTGCCTCCTCTGACGACTTCAAAGGTAGGAAGATCTCCCTCATTTAGTACCTGGAGGCCCATTTCTTCCAGCGCTCCGGCCATCTCTTCTCCTCGGCTGTCTACCTCACAGCTACCCCACCAGGCGCTTTTTGCGTTCGCGTCTCCACCAATCAGCACTTGCGAGGTGCCAACGCTCGTTACGATAGCTTTGAGCTGCTCCAGGTATGGCTCTATCGGTGCTGGGTGGGGCTCGAAGTAGTACGAAATGATGACGATCTCCCAAGCCACGGTTCTCAGTTTTACTACCACTATATTGTTTGTAGTATAGTTAGGATACTGGATAACATCGAGGTCGTCGTCAAAGACAGCAACAGCTGCCTTGACAGGACCTTCGACTTGGCTATGGCTTTGGAAGATCCTCACCCCTCCGTAGTTCCTAACCCTATGAGTGGCACCGACGTATGGCTCCTGGAGCAACGCAAATGCTAATCCACGCTTGTCAGCTTCGATCATCACCTCGTTCGTTGCCAGCTGCATCCTCCGCAAGTTGACCTGGGCTCCGGTGTACGACTTGTGCTGGTTGGTTGAGCGTGGGGTGCCCTTAGCAATATGCTATGGAAGCTCTCGCCAGGGCCTCCCATTTGCGTCGGACGGGACATTCTCTGTCGAAGGCATTGTGTTCCCTGTTCTCTATTCCAGCCTTAACACAATTGCAGCACGATGGTGGTATCCCGGTGAGAAGGTCTCCGCATTGGTCCCTCTTATGCGGGCCCCCACAGTGGCTGCATTTCTCCAGCGTCCCGGTGCAGAACCGCCTGCCGTGGCCGTAACCAAGGCAGAGCGAGCACTGCACCAAAGGTGACTGGTCGGCAACTCTGACTCTCTGAAGGTCAATGTGCAGGTGACCAGCATCTGTCATTCTCCTCCATAACTGCGGGGACACTCTCATCACGACGTGCTGTGTGAGTGGGTTTCTAGCTTTCCTTCTATAGGCAATCTCCATCTTTTCTTCTTTCAATATAAGGTCCCTATTCTGGTTCCTGATGGCCGTCATGATGTCAGCATCTGTGTTGTACTTCATGACGTCCAACAGGATAACCAGGGGGTCCTTGTTCTTCACATCTTCCACTCTTAGGTTTTGTGAGGTTTGCCTTAATTTCTCCTTCACTAAATTCCTGTCATTTTCCGTTTTACATCCTATTATAATCTTTCCTTTAGCTTTTCTGACTCTTTCTACGTTCACGCCTCCTTCTTTTGCATTTACTGCTTTTCTTATCTTTTCTAAAACCTGATCCCCTGTTTCCTGCTCATCATCTGTTGTCACTGCTATGGAGTGTAGTGCCGGTTTCACCAGGGGGTGCCCCCTTAGTGGTTCCGCCACCACACGCGCATAGCTACGTGAATCGCGTTCATCTTTATACCTTATTAGTTCTTCCTGTAATCTTTCCATTTTCTCATTATTTTCATCGATCTTCTTAGAGTGTTCTTCTAGCTTTTTTAGTAATTTGTTCTCACTATCTTCTCTCGCTGTTTCTTCTTTTGTGGTATTATCTTCTTGCTTGTCCTGTTTCTTTCCATTCTTATTCTGTACAAGGCTTGCTTTCATCTCCTTACTTGAATTTTTCATCATACCATCCATCTCCTTCATCAGGGCATACAGCTTATCTGCGGATTCGAAAACCTTGTCGACTATTTCCTTTTTTGTGTTGCGTGAAAGTTTCAGCGTCGTCTTCAGGTGTCTGAGAATGTTTCGGCCCTCAGTCAGTTTGTCCACTTTCCTTGGCGGGCTCCCTGGTGCTTCTAGCGAGTGTCGTCGCACTAACTCAGCAACATTGCCCTCCAGTGGTAACGTTCTCGGTTTCGAGACCAAAGGGACCGCTGGGGTGGAGGTGATCGTCTTAGTAGGTGCAGCCAAGCCCCTACGCAGGTCTACAGTCTTATTTAGATTTAAGGGTCCTGGGTCTTTTGTTTCCTCTCCCTGTCCTACTGTGGTAGAGGCCTCTGAGATCGCATGTGAGGCCTCAAGCAGTTCCAAAAATAAAGCGTCCTCTGCTGTAGGCTCCACCGAGAGGCTCTCTCCTTCATGTGTGATCAAGGTCGGGGAGCTCCTCAAACGCGTTCGGGACTCTGTTTGTGGATCCGCAGGAGTTCTGGGGCACGGCATCTTCCTTCGCTAAGTCAGTAAAATAACGCAAAGGACTGACCTGTGATATAGCGAATTTTAAGTTGTCAGCACAGAAACAAACCCGACACAAAAACTATGCACAACATACACAGTCGACTCAATGGGAACAAGTCAGTGGCCCACTTGTTCTGGTAGATCGGTGTATAAAGCCGATTTGTCACTAATAAATATCTAATAATCTTAAATATACTTAATAACTAATAATTTTTTATTTTTCTGTTACAGGTTTGCCGCAGTGGACTATTGCAACGAGTCAACGTTCGAAAATAAAAAGGTTTGTATAAGTTATAAATAAAATTTTGACTCTACATGTAGAGTTAGTGTTAAAGTTGATACAATGTCTCTATAGAACTACGTACAAACCCAGTTTTTAAAGATTTAACTTAAATAGAGTATACTAATATATAAAAAATAAAATAAAACTAATTCGAAACTCTATGTAGAGTCGTTATTTATGCCAGCATACAAAGGAGGCTCTGCCCTTGTCAATAAAGAAAATCCCAGCTTTCTACGATTAACTGGACCGGAGTTATGCTTATTTTAAATAATTCAAGATGGCTTCCAAAATGGCGGCTGAATTTTTAAAATATTCGCTATGGGGTCAATTTTGATCGTAGAGAGCCAGGGTTTTTTGCAGTGTATTGTACTAGTCAAGAACCAAAGATCTGCAACATAAAAATTAGCAAATTTTTTCTCCAATTATGAGGGTATTTTTCAAATATGCACTGAACAATGGGTCCTGACGATGTCAATGTCGAAGATCCCAGGTGGATAGGACACCTGGATCAAAAGTTACAAGGGTTTTAAAATTTAAATATGGCGGCCAAGATGGCCGCTATTTGTCTAACTTCGTCAATTTTAACAATAAAAGACCCGTGTTTGGGCTTGTTTGATAGGTCTTTACAAGACAAGTCCAATGGCGAGAAAAAACAGAAATTTTGTCAAACCTCCGATTTTTAAATAAAGAAAAACAAAAAATTTTTACATAAAATGAGGTAGTGGCTACAATTTTTGACCAATTGGATGCAGTTATGCATAGTTAGTCCAAGCGCCATTTTCAGTTTTTTGAGAAATGACATAAACGCGTTTTTATTTGCAGAAGATTTGTATCTGTATTGTCTGAAAGTAAATCTATGTCCATCGAAACTTCTATTTCTAATTTAACATTCTACATCAAAAAAATATAAAATAAGTATATATTTTGGAAGATATAGCTAAAAATGCACTTGGACTCTCGAAAAATATGATGTTTTCATTTTACAAAATGAGTCCAAGCGACATTTATGTCGTTTGGACTCCTGATGCGTAATTCAATTCGAAAGAATAGATTGTTGATAGCACGTGTAAATAGAAAAAAACCTAAGATACCCATTATTTACTCAGCATTTAAAACGAGGGGATGATATAGAGGATTTTGAAATATAAATAAAAACTATACAAATGGCACAAGCAATATATATTATGTAATGTCTAAAAAAATGTAATGTATCAATCAGCTTTCTTAAACAGACGGACAGACACCAACCTCAAAACATGTCGAATAAGACGGACTATTATACAAAATCTACTCTTCTTCGACATGTTCTGGATCAAAATCTAAATGACCATTAAACCCTTCAATATCATCATCAATCGTGCCGTCTGAAATTAAATTTCTGTAAAATGACATCGCATCGTTGGGGATGTATGGGAACAGTGATTTTAAATCTTTTAGTTTTTTTTCTGAAACAGGCTTTCCATTAGGCCAAAGCGGTATAACCAAGTCTTTAAAACATGTTTGTCCTTTTTTACCTTTTTTCCTTTCTACATCAATTTTTACGCTTTCTTCCTCTTCATCTACAGTTGTCTTGAAATTTATTTTAAATGGATGATCTTTTGTTACTTTTATTTGCCTTATTTTCAACCAATTGACCTTCTCGCCCATGTTATCTATTTTTCTATTGACAATAGCTTCATCCATTTTTTCAGTGTTAATAAAATCCGTTTTCTCCATTTTTACGGCGCGACGGGAAGAGGAAGGAATCAGTAGTTAACTTCAATTATTGTTATGCATCAGTAGTTTATGCGACAAATGTGTGATATTATTGGTTTGCGTTAGGAATCAAACTAATGTTTATTGTTTTGCAAAACTAGTCCAAGTAACAAAATACTGTCGCGTGGACTACTGATGCTTAACACTACGTCGTTTGGGCTTGTAATGTATAAATGGAAATGTGTTTTTCTATTACGTAATTTGGTTATTAGTGTTAAAATGGTTTATGGGCTAGTTTTGCGTATCAAAATATATCGTTTGCTTTAGAAGGCGCTTGGACTGGGTATCAAAAAATACCACTTAGAGTGAAGCTAGCTGCAAGAGTGTTTTTCCTATGGCTAAATTATGCCCTAGTTATTACAAAAATGCAAAAAAATCCAAAAATGAAATTTGGCGCTTGGACTAATTATGCATAACTGTATCCAATTTTAATACAGAAAACGGATAATAACTGAGTTAAAATGGACTAATCTAGAACATTTAAAAACTATGATCTACCTATTGTATTTAGGGTACCTCGTGTTAACCTTGAAATTTAAATTTAGAATAAAAAGAAAACTGGCTGATAAACCGAGCCTGAATTTTTGCAGGTGAGTTGAGGACCCTTTTCCCTTCAATAATCAGAATTAAAAATAATAGGTCATCGATTTCTTTAAAAAGTTACAATGTTTTGAAATTTCGAAAAAGTTTAAAAATGAATATCTTCAAAAGTTCTTATCTTTTTTGAGTTCTTGA
>CAWVOY010000219.1:0-23743 GCA_963931895.1 Eupithecia pulchellata | reverse complement strand
GAGCGATCTTATTTTTCTTTTAACTCGAGCTTTTTACCGCAAAAAGCTCGCAGCGGTGTGCGCGGGCGCGGGCGGCAGTGTGCGCCGCGGTCCCGTCGCCGCAGCACGCATGCGCCGCGCGCTCCCCCGCCCGACCCCGCTCCGGACCGTCCGCGGAATTCGCGCGCGAGTGTCTCACTCGCGAGTGGTTTGTGTGTGAGTGCTGGATGTGAGGAAGCGCTGGCTGCAGGCGCCTGGAGCGCCGCGGAGGACAGCTCGCGTGGAGCGTTGACCGGGAGCCGGCCGCGGTTCGACGCCCGGCTCGTATTTGTGTAAACGGTAACTATTCCATGCACAATTATTGCCAATACTTTGTAGTAACCGGAGCTTTGTGAGCTGCTTCGTACCTGGAAGTTGTAATTAACGTACCAGTGCTCTACTCGGTCGCTGCTGTTTAAATCATGCAGCGGCACTTTAGGTAAGTTTTAGAACGAAAAGTAAAACACAGATATACCTCTAGAAAAGAACCCTCAAAGTCAGATGGAGCACTGCATGGGTAGGGCATTCTCAAGTCCTTGGAGTAGGTAATAACCACTCGCACCGCGATCGGTTCAAGGCTCATCAACCGTCGAATTATAGAAACAGAATCAATAAGAGGCTGTAGCACGCCCGTCGAACAACGAACAGCCACCCGTCCGCGCCGAGACGCGCCGCGACGATTCGCAGAATACCTAATCAAGTGCTCCTGAGTTTCGTCCTCAGTTTGGCGCGAACATGCGCAGGAGACTAGCGTACACTCCGGAGGTAGCTCGCAGCACGGGGGACGGATGCTACGCCTATGTCTAGGCAAGTCTAGGATTATGAAATATTTCTGAGGAAGCTGGTTAGGGCACATTCTTGGATTGCAATTAGATCACTTCACTTCACTTATGCGTTTAAGTGTCCTGGAGGTATATATTGAGCTTAAGTGATAGGTTATATTAACTATAATGATATAATGTATATGGATTTAGGTTTAGTTTTTGGCAAGATTTTTCTTTTTACAACTTTCATTAACATTAAATTTGGAATCTCTATTAGTGTTGAGTGTATATAGAGCAACCACCTAATATCACCAACTTGACATACATAACATTATTCACTGTCTATGTTTAAATTCCCGCATTCCCGCACCGACATGACACCGAAGCGAAGCGTCCGCGCATGCTAATGGGGCCACTCCGCGCTTATAGAACAGAACAGAACAGAACAGAACAGAACAGAGCCAGTGTACATAGGACCCATTAGTATAATACGTGTAAATAGATCGTCTGCATTTACAATAAATTTTAATAAATGATAGATGTTATCGAGATTGTCAGAAACAGGATTTTGGGAAATGTACATTATGTAATGTACTTGAATGAATCTTATCCATGAATTGAGTTTAATATCGTCACCTTGTCGTGATGAATGTGAGACAAAACGCAAACGTGGTTTGTGATGACATAATGACAGCCTGTGCTATGGTGTTCGGTGACCTGAGCAAGCCCGCCATGACTTCCCGTAAGGATGGACCATAGCTTTGTCTGCGATTGCTACAAGCGCTTAACCCTCCGAATTGAAATCTAACTTGGATTTAACAAAAGGCACATAGGTACCTACTGCCTAGATAATTAAAGTTAACAACAATGCCCGCCGGTCAGCCCTGAGACTCGTGTGTCGTCGCTGAAGCTGGCTCAAGTGGTGCGCACGCGTCGCCCTCCGTTAGCTGCTGACGAATGCCTCCAAATAACTGTCGCAATGTGCCGAGTACATGTATACCTGCGGAGAGTGAGGTGCGAACCAGTGAGTGGATCATGTTTGGCCAGAATTTGAGTCGATACGATACCACTGTTGTCTAAACAGACTTGTTCAGTTGTTGTGAAGTCTGAACGCTGTCAAGTGAGGGGGGAGTCAAACAGACCAGATCTTGTCAGACCGGGCTCCAATTTGATTAAAATAATTAATGTAATTAAAAAGAATATGGAAGCATTAGGGGGAACATTTCATTCTTAAATCTTATGAGGACACGTCACAAAATACAATTACAACAAGGTTCACAAGTATAACTAGGAAATAAAGTTAATTATTTTAACTAACATGTCTATACTAATATTATAAAGAGGAAAGATTTGATTGTTTGTATGTTTGTTTGTTTGTTTGAATTGAATAGGCTCCGAAACTACTGGACCAATTTGAAAAATTCTTCCACCATAAGAATCCTAAAATTTCCGTGATGAACATAGGCTATAAAATATTTTCAAAAAAGTTAGAGATCCGTATAAAAACTTCAATAATAAAAACATAGCGCTATACATCAACTTCTTTTTTTCTTTTTTTGCGCTGCTCCAACGCTGATCGCTTTTGTTGTGACGTTGTGACTCAACTTCAACTTCTTTTTTTATGGCACCGCTTTTGCTACGACTACCCCGCCAGTGTCAGTTAGGGATTGTCAAAGACATCACAATTCGTTACTGGGGTGCGAGGTGCGAGAGGAAACTCAATGTCAAAAAATATAAAAACTTCAAGATTGGAATCATGCGATGTAGGCGATATAGCCAGAGATGTGATTTATTTGAAATACTTCTATTTTAAATGCAAATAGAAAATGCAAAATACCTATTTTGTATTTTGTATTTAAATACCTTTCAGTGAAAAGTATTTTGTATTTTATTTGAAATGCCTTTCAAGATGCATTTTGTATTTTTAATATACATTTTAAAATACAAAATACATTGTGATTAAGTTGAGCCAACATTACCAGTCAATCAAAACAAAACGCTTGTATTGCCGAATTCGACCGATAGAGGCGCCAACTAACCATGCACGACATCTTTTTCTTCTTTGGTCAGAGTGCGCGTCTTATGTCAATGTCAAGTAATGTCTGACAAGTGTCAATGTCTGACAAGTGTGAAAAATGAGTGATGATGTATTCGAACAACTGGTATTGTTAAAAAGTGTTATAAATAAAAAATTATATTTATTTTTATCACTTTTTAACAATACCAGTCCAGTTGTTTAGTTAAAAAAAAAGTGTAATCGCATTGAGTGTATCTATTCTCCTGTGTAATAAATAAAAATAATTGTGATTTGGTCAGGGGGTTATTTTGAAAAAGTATTTTGAAAATACCTATTTTGCATTTAGCATTTGAAATACAAAACGCAATACTATTTGGTATTTTGTATTTGAAATAGTAAATCTGAAAAGTATTTTGCATTTTGTATTTAAATGCTTTTTTAAAACCATTTTGTACATCTCTGGCTGGATATAGCGGTGCGAGAGAAAAGTCAATGCCCAAAAATAAAGTGTTCCCTGTTTTTCTTTAAAGGTACAATTTTAAAAATGAAGGATTTTATTGTTGTTTGTGGTTTGAATTGAATAGGTTCTGAAACTACTAGACCTTTTTGGAAAAAAAATCATCATTAGAATGATAATCATAGGCTATAGAATATTTTTTAAGTTAGTGATCCCTATGAAAACTTCAATAATAAAGTACCTTAACTAACGTGTGTGTGTAAGAACTTAAAATACTTAAAAATACCCGTGCGAAGCCGGGGCGGGCTGCTAGTATAGTTTGATATTTAATTTTGTTTCTTTTTACGGTAAAGTAGAAGCTTACAAGAAACCTTTATCTTGTTAGGTTGTTAGTTTTCGAACTGGAGCAAAATACATTCCAAACCTTATTAGCGTCTAATTAAATCTGATAAGTACTTAAAAGTAAACCTTTTGCAAAGAATCTTTTTGACAATTTATTTATAGATTGCTTGCAAGTCACTTGGAGTTTGGGGTAGAATCGTATAAATTGCCCTTTAAAATAGTAATGGGTTCAGCGAGTTTGTTCTTATGACTAATACTTAACGACATGTATTCCAATTTTCAGGAACCGATTACCTAACTTCCTAGTTGATAAATTTATTTTCTAGTTTATATTTGTAATTGGTGACGTGTCCAAGAGTCCTGCTAGGGCTAAAGGTAATAAAGCTCCCTGATATTTGATATTATCTCCAAATAGTTGAACGTTATATACCTAGTGCTCACATAGTTAGTATCCATTTCATACACTCGTTACATTAAAACCAACAACATCTTGCACAATGAACTTGTAAAGTTATACAGCCAACATCCTTCAAATATGACCGCATGCCGCTTTGCTCTGCTCGTTTTTATTTACACCATAATGCGTTTCATACATAGTTGATTAATGATATGATAATACAGTTCGTATTCGCTCGCACTGGCGCGATGGCGGCGGCGCGGGGGCGGTTGTATGATGATGGTGAGTGAGCCGCTGTTAGTCGTCCGCCAGGCCGAGGTGGCGATCGACCATCAGCTGCGGTATCCCGAGGGCTCGCGTACGCAACTTCAGGAAGTGCGAACTCTATAGGATTCAATTACATATTATTTGTAAAATTATTAACAACAGCATTATTGCACATAACTGAGGATCAGTAACTCACGGGTTGCCGTGGTGCTGTTGAGCTATGATTTTGTTTCAATTATGTGGTGCAGCAGGGAAATGTAGCCCGAAGACCATATTCATTCATATAAATTGTTATTTTTTGTGATACTGATGACAGAAGTGTTTTAGTGCAAAAAAGACGATAATTAAAAGTAGATAATACATCTATACTAATATTATAATGAGGAAAGATTTGATTGTTTGTTTGTTTGAATTGAATAGGCTCCCGAAACTACTGGACCAATTTGAAAAATTCTTTCACCATTAGAATCCTACATTTTCCGTGATGAACATAGGCTAATATAATATTTTCAAAAAAGTTAGAGATCCGCATAAAAAATTCAATAATTGAACCGTGCGCTGTATTTTCAACCTCTTTTTCTATTATGGCGCGTCATAATAGAAAAAGAAGTTGAATGTATAGCGCACAGTGCTTGCTTTTTCTCTACGGCCAGTGTCAGTTATGGAGTGTCGAGTCAATGTCAAAAACCCCAATGCTGTTAAAAAAAGTAAGGGATTTATGAAAACTGTGAAACCCATCGTGTTAGTGTGTATAATTTCTGAAATTTTTGTTTAATACCCGTGCGAAGCCGGGGCGGACCGCTAGTATATTATATATAATATAATATTATAAAGAGGAAAGATTTGATTGTTTGTTTGTTTGTATGTTTGTTTGTTTGTTTGTTTGTTTGAATTGAATAGGCTCCGAAACTACTGGACCGATTTGAAAAATTCTTTCACCATTAGAATCCTAAATTTTCCGTGATGAACATAGGCTATATAATATTTTCAAAAAAGTTAGGGATCCGCATGAAAAATTCAATAATTGAACCGTGCGCTGTATATTCAACCTCTTTTTCTAATAAGGCACGTCAGAATAGAAAAAGAGGTTGCGCATTGTGCTTGCTTTTTCTCTACGGCCAGTGTCAGTTACGGAGTGTCGAGTCAATGTCAAAAATCCCAATGCTGTTAGAAAAAGTAAGGGATCCGTATGAAAACTGTGAATCCCATCGTGTTATTGTGTATAATTTCTGAAATTTTTGTTTAATACCCGTGCGAAGCCGGGGCGGGCCGCTAGTATATTATATAGATATAATGAATAAGAAGTGATTGAAGCGTCGGTTTCTGCAAAAATATTATCTAGAAAGATTATGTGATGCCAAGAACTAATAACGTAGTTGATTATTCTAAAATGCGTTTCCAAGTGGTTGGCGTGTTTAAGTTTCTCCTCTTGAGTAAATAGCCGAGACGCTCGCGGCACCGCGGCCAACACTTCACTGACGAGGGCTGTCAGCAGGCGCGGGCGCAGGCGCGGCGCCCTTCATTCAGCACGAGTACATCACGCACGCGGTGGAAAGCGGAGACTCATTGCGAGATCTATGAAGACGTGCCTCGCCTGATGAGGCTGCTCTTTATTAAAATACTATTAGGTATACTAAGTCGATGGCACTATCTATATCATCATCATCATCATCATCAGCCTATGTTAGTCCACTGTTGGACATAGGCCTCCCCTAATGAGCGCCATAGCGCCCTGTCTTCGGCTTGTCGCATCCAGCATCTGCCAGCAGTCTTTCGCAGATCGTCATCCCACCTGGTCGGAGGGCGTCCTACACTACGTTTACCGAGTCGCGGTCTCCACTCAAGAACACGTTTACCCCAGCGGTTATCGGTTCTTCGCGAAATATGGCCGGCCCACTGCCACTTCAGTTGGCTAATTCTCTGAGCTATGTCGATGACTTTAGTTCTCTGTCGGATGTATTCGTTACGAATCCTATCCTTCAGAGAAACTCCGAGCATAGCTCTTTCCATAGCGCGCTGAGCGACTTTGAACTGGTGGACCAACCCTATCGTGAGTGTCCACGTCTCAGCTCCGTAGGTCATGACTGGTAGGACGCACTGATTAAAAACTTTCGTTTTCAAACATTGCGGTATGGATGACGAGAAGACTCGACGTAGTTTTCCGAACGCTGCCCAGCCTAGCTGGATCCTCCTCTTGGCTTCCTTCTCGAAATTGTTTTTACCCAACTGCAAAATCTGCCCGAGGTAAGTGTACTCAGAAACAATTTCGAGAAGGTGGCCATGTACGATCACCGGTCTTGGATCAATGTGGGCATTGATCATGACTTTGGTTTTATCCAAATTCATGCCAAGACCGATACATCGGGAGGCTGAAGCTAGACTGTCCAGCATCCGGTTCAGCTCCTCTAGCGACTCCGCCATTAAGACTATGTCATCAGCGAATCGCAGGTGTGAGATGTAGTCGCCGTTTATGTTGATGCCCTTGTCTTTCCAGTCCAGCGTCTTAAACATATCTTCCAACGCGCTCGTGAACAGTTTCGGGGATATGACATCCCCCTGCCTCACTCCTCTGCGCAGTTGGATCGGTTTAGTCTGCTGGTCCTGTACTCGGACACTCATCGTAGCGGCTTCGTAGAGACATCTCAGCACCTCGATATAACGATAGTCTACTTGGCATCGCTGTAAGGATTGTAGAACAGCCCAGGTTTCAACGGAGTCAAAGGCCTTCTCATAGTCCACAAAAGCCAGACACAGGGGCTGATTATACTCTTCGGACTTCTGTATAATCTGCCTCACTGTGTGAATGTGGTCTATGGTACCATATCCTCCGCGAAACCCAGCCTGCTCCGGTGGCTGAAACTCGTCGAGTCTCCTGGCGAGACGGTTCGATATAACTCGTGAGAAAAGCTTATAGACGTGACTTAGGAGCGAGATGGGTCTATAATTTTTAAGAAGGGTTTTATCTCCCTTCTTAAAAAAGAGCACCACCAAACTCCCACTCCACGCCTTTGGAGTGGTTCTCCCACTGTGAAGGACGGCGTTGAAGAGGCTCTGTAACTCCTGTATAACAGGGTATCCTCCAGCTTTCAAAAGCTCTGATGTTATTCCGTCCTCACCGGGGGCTTTTCCATTTTTAAGCTGCCTCAGAGCTAACACGATCTCGTCTTGACTGATGTCTGGCAGTTCGTCGGTATAGTGGCGTATCAAGGTGGCTCTAGAATCGTGGTCGTCTCGTTGGGAACGGGGAGCATGTGCAGCGTATAAACGGCCATAAAAGTCCTCTATCTCGGCCGATATCTCCGGCTTCGACAAAACGGTCCTTCCGTCGTGCGTTGAAAGCTTCGTCAGGTGGCTCCTTCCAAGCTGCTGAGTGAATACTTTGGACCCTCGGTTTCGCTCTATCGCCTCTTCAATGAGGCGTGTATTAGAGCTCCGAAGGTCGCGTCGTACCATCTTCGCAATTCGCTTGTTCAGGTCTGACCTCTCTGACGAAGTCGCTTGGGTGGTTTCCCGTCTTTTTGTCATCAGCCCAAGAGTCTCATCCGAGAGTTTGGACTTCTTACCAGTACGCTGCTTTTTGCAAAACTTGATGCCCTCGTCCCTCAGCGTTTCTACCAGATTGTGTAGGGTCTCGTCAGCGTCATCAGTGGGTTCCAAGGCAGCGAATCTATCCCCGAGAAGCTGCTGAAACTTCTCGGTGCCCGCCATGATTTGGATTGGGTTCGGTCGGAGCGTGGACTTCACCAGACGGTTTCTTTCAAGCTTCAAATTTATATTCAGAGAGCCTCGAAGGAGTCGGTGATCAGATCCGGTATTGAACCTGTTGATCACTGAGACATCTCTGAATATATGCTTGCTATCCGTCATGATGAAGTCGATCTCATTTTTAGTCACAGAATCGGGACTCCGCCATGTCCACTTCCTTTGGGGCTGTTTCTTAAAGAAAGAGTTCATTAAGAACAGCCCCTCTTTCTCAAGGAAGTTGACGAGCATTTGTCCCCTGTGATTTCGAACACCAAAACCATGCGGGCCTATTCGGGATTCGTTGCCAGTCTGGGTTCCCACCTTGCCGTTAAAGTCTATATACCTATCTATATACCTACCTACAAATAGCAACAGTTCATGAGCGATGTTTATAAAGTGTTATTCTTCTTTACTATATTAGATTCATTCTCGGAGCGCGGTGGAAGAACCCATTCACATTTGGCCCTAGCTATACGTAGGGCGAGATATATAGAGCTATACGTAAAGATAAAAGAACAAGCTTTTAGAAAAACTTTTTTCTAAAAGTTGGCTTTAAATCAAAGAATTCTAGCTTATTATTAAAAGTGACCTACCTATGTCAATTAACTCCAAATACAATGGTTGTATCCCGTCCGCGTCATAACCAGCGAGAGGTGGTCCGAGTGGCATTCCTGACTCCTCATAAATCCTGGTTTGAATGCAACCTCCATGCAAAGTGCACTTCCGCCACCTCTGCGGAATTACTTTTATGATAATTGCCCCAACCAGGCACAGATTATAAACGCTGTCATGGACTGTTGCAGGTCCCAGACATCAGCCTAGGGTATCGGGGCGCCCCTCCTGCAGCCATCAAACCATCTACGGGAGGCTGTTAATGTTTCCTAAGTAATATGGAAAATTGCTTGCCTTATTGATTTAGAAATGGTACCTTTAATAGGTACCATTTCTAAATTTGGACTGTTCATCGATGGTTCAGGTAATTTAGAGCGGACTGATTTATCATCCAAAACTTTAGCAGAAAATATATTTTAATCTAGTATAAGTAATAATAATGCAATAAGGTTTTATGAAACAAGAAATGCAGTTTTATACCTATTTTCTAAATTAATAAATCACCGTTTTAGAAACTGTTTGGTAACGCAATATGCCTATAACGGATGCCGCTATCTAGATGCCCTCAGCTAATCGTTTGGTATCGTCTGGAACGGATGGTAACGTAATGACTCTACCTCCAATATAATGACAGTGCCTAATATTCTCGCATTAGCTCCACACACGGCGCGGCGCCGCCGGCGGCGGGTCACGACTCGCTGATAACGCTGATTGCCTACGGGCACACTTCGGTTTGCTTTTGGGAGCGACCTCGTCCACCTGCTAATTTCTATGTTTCGCCACTAGCAACCCTCCTCAATTGAGAAATATTTATACAAAGATTAAAATGATTATGAAATGAGAACGCTATTCACCAAATGATATTAATTGAAGGTGTATTCAGCCGCGGGTCATCGGTCACACAGCGTCGCTCCGCGCGCGATGTGTCGAGTGAGCCGAGAGGCGAGAGGCGCGACCGATGTGGACGCTCTTAGACGTTGTTCCGGTCAGAGGTGAATGCATTATTAACTCTCCATATTCGTTTTGCCTAGAACTGATTATGTGATACATAATTATGTGAAAGTTCGATGTTCTTGTCACTTTCACGTTTTCCATACAAAAGATTTGAACGCGTTTTCGCTAACATCATAGTTTGTAAGCAAAGAAATCTAAATTATTTTTCTGGTTTCTGTGTTTGTGATGCCCGCCCGGTGCAATGAAATTATTGTTAAAAGAAACCTATCACCTAGTACTGGGTATATTGTGCGCTGTCACACTAAGCCTCTCTTCAGTTCGGTAATGTCTGACATGTCACATTTGCACCGCCATGACATAGTGGCTGCGCGGACGCAGGTCACGCCAACTAAGCACAATCGATGAGTTCTGCGCAGTCGAGATCCGATCGCTGCTGATAAACTGCGGGCGTCGGCCTGTGTCCGCCACTAAACACGCAAGTTAACGAAGTTCACTGCTTTGAAAGGCATAGCGAGAAATGATTCTATCTCGAAGTGGTTCAGTTAACCGTTGCTGGATAGTTTGTTACCTACTAACGAGCGCTATACCAAATAATACTAACAGTTTTGTTCAGTTCTAATAATTTCACTTCGGGATACTCTGACTCCTTTGTTTTCTGGCTCCTCAAAGGCTTCTCACCTATCTATGAATGATCTAAGCAGATCTCCAGTCCTCAGTGACGACGAGTCGCCGATTTTGAAATAGTTTCTGAACATTGTTAAACCAACTAACATTAGTTCTAACTTATAGTGCCTCGGTATGAGCAAGCACAGCAATGTACAGTGCGCGTCACATATAAATACCCCCCCTAGCTCAATGTATGTGGGACACAATAGTTGTTATTGTTGGCAATTTCAGACTTTGAGTACCTATTATGGAAAGGCAGTTCGATCCTGAGCGGTGGCCTAAATTGTTGCATGTGAAAAATTGTGACAAGTTAGGTACAAGGGACTTAGAAGAAGTCGAAAATAGTTTGTATACAAGGGGGGTACTTAATTATGACGCGCACTGTACAGTACATACATTCCATAGATCTAATGAAATGGTTCTTTCGACAACCAGATCACGTCTCGCGCCCTGGAGGAGGCGTCACTTTACGATCTCACTTATTTTCTCAATGAAGTTTACATGAAAACGGCATATATTAATTAAACACTCCGCTCCGCCAGTTCTCATTTATCCGTAATATTTGCAATGCAATGGAGAAATCGAGTCTCTAAAGTAACCTACACACGGCTGGTCCCGCCTGTGGTTGTGCGACCGGTACTCGACAAGGTACAAATTGGTCGGCGGCAAAAAGGCTCGAATTCTTCAACATGTCGAAGACCGCGGCGGTCTCACAGGCCTGCGAGGACAGCCTGGGAACTAACTGGCTGACGAACCAAAACATTTATGAATTACTTTATGCAGGAAATACAAATATACTGAAACATTCAAGCTGGAACTTTTGAAAAGAACTGTAGGCGCGTTTGTGAACTGGTAAGGCCATTACGAGGTCTCCAAGAAAATAATTGATAGGTCCGAGAGCTAGCGGCCTTGTATTGTACCTACTGCTGTACGCACAGAGCGCAGCCCTACGAACAAACGCGACCTACAAATATTTAAGAGCAAACAAATTACGAACGCGCTCTATGAGACCACTCCAACGAGTAAACGATATGTTTGAACTTTGCTTTTAAATACCATGTTCATTGAAGAATGGTCAAAAGAAATAGACCAAAATCATCAATAGTTTTGTAGAAATAATATTGATCACAAATTAGCCCAATATGCCATGAATGAAATATCGCCCGCGTGTGAACAGACATTATTAAATTTAATTGTTTAATGGCAAGAATGTCCATAAAGCCAGTGGCCGCTTGCATATTGCAGTTTGCAACGTAACGTATCCAAATGAATATGACGGCTAATTTTACGATGGTTATATAAACTGATACAATCTTTACGATAATTGTTTTCGTGTTTGGAACAAGATAAGTAAATATGGTATTATATTTTGCTCTCTCATCTCCAAGTTCATTTCGGCGTTGAATGGTTGACAAGCCCCCCGAAGATTTTACCAGGGGAAGAGTAGGTTTTAGAGTCTTTCGCAGAGATGAAACACAAGTATAGCGAGCCACGCTCGATCTAGATATTTATTTATTGCTGAATTTAGGTATTATGTCTTTACTCTATCCATTTTATAGAAACCAGTTCAGTAGTCTATTTACTAACTATGTTATTCTTTACATATAGAACTCGATTCTAAACTATATCATCTACATGGACCATTGAAGTACTATTACTAGCGTGGACTTTGTCGTAGCAGTTACGTATAATTGGCAACAGTTACGTTAACATAACACTCGGCTAAAATACATAAATATGTCTCAGCTTTAGGTACGTATTAGAAACTAAAGACTAGAATAAGGCCTGCGACGCGGGAGGTTGCGGATTCGATTCCCGCCTAGGGTTAAATGTATGTACGATCTGCAGATGTTTGTTCAGGGTGTTCTAGTCGTTTTCTATGTACCTCTATAAGAAAAAAGTCTCTCTATGTATATCTCTATCTATATGTATTAAGTATGTCTGTAATATAGTACCCAAAACACAAGCTCTTTAGCTTGGGGCTAGATGAACAAATCTGTAAAACAGAAAAGAACAAATCTATCTCGTTGGTTGAAAATAGTTCACAAACTCTCTTTTATCGGAAGACTAAAAAGCTTTTGTACAAGCTTCAACAAGCTATTCGCCTCATGATTTTATCATCGCAACGATCTAAGGCGGGAGTACCTCGCCCTCCACGTCCTTGTCATATGCTCTCTGCAACAATGGTTCTGGAATCAGTTTCCCGCCCTCGGCCTCCGCCCCCTCGCAGGGCGCCGCCCGCCCGATGAGCTCGGCCTCCGCGACGGTGTCCGGCAGAGCGCAGCGCGCCGTCTCCGGCATCAGGAGGGTCAGCCCGCTGCACACGATGGAGCTTATCCCGAATATCAGGGTCGGGAGACCAGACCACATCGATAGCTGGAATAATACATGTACATTACTGAATAATATATGCATTAGGGTAAACACCATCAACCAGGCATAGTTAGGATAGCTTCTAAACGACGACGTGTATAGAAAGTTTAGGCTTCGAGTGTGATGTTAAATTTAACTTAGGTAGGTAACTGATTGATTGGATGTTAACGTGCGCCTTCTAATGTCAGTCAGCGATCGATTCGACGCATTGACTACCGAGGCACCAGTACGACATGTGCGACTGGCGCCGCTCCGGCCTCCGCGGCGTGACTCACCAGCAGCGGCGTCTGCGGCGCCAGCAGCGCGCCCAGGCGGCCGGCGGCGGAGCAGATGGCGTGCATGGAGTTGCGCGTGTAGGTGGGGAACAGCTCCGAGGTGTACATGTACACGATGTTGTACGAGAACGTGGCCAGCGTCTCGAACGCCATCAGCAAGCCCAGCCCCGCCCACGCGTACCCTGCACACATACATAATATTATATATAAAGTAGCTTCAAAAGCACCCAAATAAATTATAGCTTATGATAAAGTTGGTAAGGTGATTTGATAAAATACGTCTAGAGCAATTTCATCAAGGACTGTCAAAAGGAAAAAGTGTAGAGAATCGAGGCATAGGTGCAGAGGTGAGACGGAGCAGTGTCGAGGTCAGGTCAGTCGGTCGTTGCCTGTCAAGGATATTCAAGAAGACGATCTCCACAAACTCAAGGCTAATAAGCAAATAAAAAAACCAGCACAATACCATCCTTACCTTTGGGCACAAACGGCTGCAGCACGCAGAGGACGCCCCCGACGAGGAAGGAGCCGAAGAGCGGCAGCTTGCGGCGGTAGCGGTCCAGCGCCAGCCAGTACAGCACGTTGGCCGGGACGTCCATCAGCATCAGCAGCGCGAAGTTTACGTACTTGTTGCCGTCCACGAACACCGCGCCCACCATCATGCCGTAGTTGATCAGCGTGATCGTCAGCCACCAAACTAAACAAACTAGGAATCGCTGCATCATGATCCGAGACTTGAACGTCTTTATCAACGCTTTCTTATCGCTGAACCCATTCTCAGTACTCTCGTCTTTGTACTGCAGCTGGTTTAAGGTAGCTTTGTCTATTGTCACGTTGTTTCTTCTCGCAATCTTTAAGATAAGTTCGATGGCCTCCTCTCGCCGGCCCTTGCTGAGCAGCCAGCGGATGCTCTCGTCGAGGAAGAAGCAGTAGGTAAGGATCAGCAGCGAGGGTGCGTAGAGCACGCGCAGGAACGTCCTCCAGTAGGGCACGGCCCAGGCCAGCAGCGGCATGAGCACAAGCCCACCCGTGTAGCAGTTCAGCAAGATCATCTGCAGAAGTACGGCACGCTTCTTCTCCACTATCTCAATACCTGAGTAGAGTATTATATATGTATGGTTATCTATAAGTACCAAATATTGTAAAAAGGTGTTAGGTAGACGAAAAATTTGATAATTATTTATAAAATTTTGTTAACGTTGTCTTCAAAATCATAATTGTTCGACGTAAACCTCCCATACGAGCATCATTGTCTTCGCCTTGGGGCATCTGCCTTCATTATTTCGCAGATCATTAATCCTAAGTGAATAACTTACTGAGCATGAACATTGGTGACAGAGCGTCCCCGAGCGCGGCCTCCAGCCCCTCCAGCACGACGTAGGCCCAGAAGGAGGGCGCGAAGCTCTTCGCGAGGCCCAGCACGGCGCCCGCCGCGCCCGCGAACACCGCCGCCGTCTTACGACCAAACCTGGAAACATTCAAACCATTTTTGAAATACACTTACTTCTGTGGCTCAGCAACCCAAAGTAGATTTCTGCAGGCTAGGCGTCTCGATTTTGAGCTGTCTCGTCTAGCTGGCATCGCTTCAACATCAAGCCGTACTACGATGAACAAAATTAAGCTGGGAACTTGGTTGCACGTAGTGCAAAGTCGTGCACGATGCAAGCTGGAAATAGATTTGTTTATGCAGCGTGTAAACATGGACGCATCTGGTATTGAAGGTAGGCGGTATTTTTAGAATGGAAATAGAACTACCTTTCTAAGTAGTCAAATTATTAACTAACTGGACATTTACGAATCGGACGAGTAGTTCTGGAGATTACCTACTTTTACCGATACTAGAACTCTAGCCCTACCTTAAAATCATTTTAAATTATTCGTTCTGTTTCAAGTAACGCATAACGCTAGAATCCATACTTACTTAACTACTAACCTAACGTTGTGGCAATTTTATAAATTCGAAAATGCCGAACTGCTGAACTCTGTCCTTTCACTCCTAGACAGGTGAGCGGCAGAGGTAAATCTATAATCCATACTTATACTAAGAGTGGGAATGTTAACTAACTTTATGGTTTCACTGTTCTTTGTGGTAGGGACCTGTCTTGTGGACAGGTGCCTATCATCAGTAGGATCTGAACTAGGCACGCGCACCTGTGCGCGCGCGTGACTTGATTGATGATGATCTCTCAAATTAATTACTTAATTCGAACAAACTACCAAAAGTGGTCCGTACTCAGCGTTGTTTGATAACCCAGACTATAGAACAATGGTTTTCGATTAGGTTAGTGAACAATCAGTAGTCACCTGGTAGTCACTTGTCAAACCAGTTCGTTAGACATTTTGTACAATAATAACGGCGTCTAATGAAAGAGTTCACGATTAGCATGTTCGTTAATTTTGATGGTTGGAAGAGGAATCTCTGACCCAAATCTTGACAAAAACTTTCTTTTCCGATCCAATAAAATAAATAGCAGCTGTGGCGTGAACGCGGCGGCCGCTGTCATGTCAAAGTACACTCAACATCATTTGAAACCATCATTTATTACATTGATTGGTTTTATTGGACTCGAAAACGAAGGAAGTACCTATTCGAAAGGAATTGAGCACAACTCGGACTAAGCGCGCTGAATTCATAATCATCCTAACACTGACATAAGTTTATATTTATATTATATATATATATTATATATATATTTATGTATCTAAGTAATATATTATAAATATTCGGTGTAAGTATATTTAGCTAGGTATTTGTTAAATTTATCTATTATTTTGTTTCTAAGCATACATGGTTATGATAATAATAATATATTTTAGTTCACCCTTGGAACACCCCCTGCCTTTCTTAAATGCAAATAATTCTTTCCATCCAAAGGTTGCCTGGAAGAGATACTTTCTAAGCGATAAGGCCACCTATTGTACTTGTCTTATGTTAAATTTCTGGTACAATAAAGCATTTTTGAATTGAATTTAATGTTTTTTCAACTCTGTTAAAATATTATATTCGGGCTTCAGACAATAATTTGCGTCGTCTCCCTGTGCCCACCTGTCGGAGATCTGTCCCTGCAGCAGCAGCCCCAGCAGGTTGCCGCAGGAGTGCACCGTGCCCACCAGCGCCGGCTTCCACTCCTGGCACGCCAGCCCGAACTGGAACCAACCACCACGACCACGATCCTATCTCACCAAAGGTAGATCGACAACAGATGCAGGTACAGTTCTATTAAAACATATATTCGATGCTTGGGATAAAGCAAAAAACGCTATTGGTATATTTTGTGATCTTTCTAAAGCTTTTGATTGTGTAGATCATGGCACTTTAATTAGCAAATTGAAACACTATGGAATTGATAACAAGGCACTGGACCTTATGCAATCATATCTATCTGATAGAGTTCAAAAAGTTGATATTGGTAAAGAAAGATCTAGAGGTTCGAAGATCGAATTAGGTGTTCCGCAAGGATCAATATTAGGTCCATTTTTATTTTTAGTCTATATAAATGATCTCCCTTTTTTAGCTAAAGATTTTTGTGATATAGTCTTATTTGCTGATGATACCTCGCTGGTTTTTAAAGTTGACAGAAATAAATATAATTATGACGATGTAAATAATTCTCTTTCACAAATACTAGATTGGTTCACCGCAAATAATCTCTTACTCAATGCTAAAAAAACCAAATGCATAAAATTCATGTTACCAAATGTAAGAGATTTCCCTACTAAAATTATGCTAAGGGATGAGATAGTTCCTCTTGTAGACTCTACCATTTTCCTAGGGCTACATATTGATTCCTCTCTGCAATGGAGACCGCAAATTGATGCTCTCGCAGGCAGACTTAGTTCAGCAGCATATGCAGTTCGAACAATTAGATATATTACCGATGAAGATACAGCTAGGTTAGTTTATTTCAGTTACTTCCATAGTATTATGTCGTATAGTATTTTGCTATGGGGACAGGCGGCGGACATCAGACTATATTTGTACTTCAAAAAAGGGCCATCCGTGCGATTTATAAATTAAAGCCACGCGATTCTTTGAGAGAATTATTTAAAGAAATAAATATCTTGACAGTAATATCGCAATACATCTATGAAAATTTAATGTATACGCATAAAAACAGAGACAACTTTTTGAAAAACTGTGATGTTCACGCTAGAAATACAAGAAATAAAAACAAATTAGTCATCCCATCGTACAGATTACATAAGGTAGGGAAGTCATTTATGGGCGTGCGCTTCTATAATAAGCTTCCATTCGAAGCAACTGAGCTCCCTATTCGTAAATTTAAACAATACATAAAACAAAACCTTATTAAGAAAGCATTTTACTCGATAGATGATTACGTTAATGATACTAATGCTTGGCCAGATGTCGCTCCATTCCACACCAACAATAGCATGTAAGAAACTGAATGTTGTGCTTAGTTTTTGGTACCAATTTAAATAACTATTGACATGTATCTAAATCACATTAAACTAGATTTAGATAGGCAAAACAAAAATTGTATTAGACACATAAGTTATATATGAATGTACTAGTGGTTTCTTTTTCACTTCTTCCACTAGTGGACAAAAAATTGAAGTGAAGAGAAATCAATAACCAATTATTTCTTATTTTAATAATTGTCTGTTTGAAATTTGACTTGTCTAAGTGCTTATTTTGTAAGCCTAAAGAAATAAAGTTATTGAATCTGAATCTGAATCTGAATCTTATTTAGTCATACAATCTGCAGTGACCGACCACTCAGTTATTTTCTGTATTTGTGGCTTGTTGTTCGTAGGCCTTAGTATGGCCCGTGCCGATAGGCTTACGTCATAACGTTCCGAGAGCCATTGATGTCTTTTAAGAAGGCATAGAATGCCCAACAAACAATTTGGCGTCAATTAGAGCTTATTTTAGACCTTAACGTGATATAAAGGTGCTATAGCAGCAGCAATAACAACTTTTGGCAACATAAGAGTGTAGTCTAACAAAATATTCCACTGTGAGCTATACAGCATAGTTTTAAGGGTAATAACAAGATGAGTTTAAAGGTTAAAGACATACAGCAGCAATTTGTAACGCTATAATACAGGCTAAGCATCTTGTTTTATAGCTGTAAGTGAATCTTACAACCATAGAATCTAAATAAGAAGTAAGCACTGACTACAACCCCCCAAAGTGCTATGCAAGCGCTAACGAACTCTTGCCAAGAACTAAAAGTTGTACAAAAGCAATAATTACTTATACAATGGTTATTATAGCACCAAATACCTAAAGAGGTACAATACTCTCTTATATTACTTAAAGTTGTAACAGTGGGAACATTTTTCGCTATCATAGAACTTCTAGTGCCTAATGTCACTTCTGTATAGGTTTAGGTAGAGTAATAGATCTCAATACCTCTTCTGTAACCCTTATTTGTTCACTTGTTGATATCAGAGCAATGGCGAAGTGATAGTAGGTACTAGAAGTAGTCAAGCGGGAGTTTTCTGCGAAAATGTCAATCTGGGTCCCGTACATAATTTTCTAAATAATAAATCAAATTAAACACAATATTTCAATCACATTTCTTTTATTCTTTTATACAAAGTAAATTAACTTAGTTTTTCTTTAAATGAATCATATTCAAATATATTTATGTATCACACTGAATCCTTATATTTGTCATTTAAAAACTATAAAGCAAAAAAATTATCTGATGAAGATTCATGAAATTCAGCTTATCATCAAGATTTATAGTAATAAATCAATAAAAATATAGTCAAGATCAAGAGGTTATTAATTTGTATCATATCATTCACAATCAGACCTACAGCTTGTACTAGTAGGTCTCTTTTGCAGAGGCCGCCTTCCGACTTATCAAGTCCTTTATCAACATCATCTTTCTCTTTGTTTTTTTTTTGTCAAGTTTTACACGTTTTCATATCGTTATAACAAAAAATCTAATTCGCGTTCAGCTTCTGCATAAGTTGAAATATTTCTTATTTTTACTTGACACTTTATTCGTCGCCCATCAAGTTGTAGTAAGGTGTTTGTAGATTTTACAAGTTTTAACGCATTGCATTTAGGCCATTTTAGTACTATTATTATGTTTCCATGGATCCGATGGAGCATGCAGTACACAGCACATATTTTCCTTTTTCTATAGTTTGTACAATTGTTGTGTACGGCATTCTGAAATTAAAATACAAGTTATTTCATGACGTCACTGAAAAGAGGAGATGAAGGAGGATGAAGGAGATGAATGAGAGGAGAGAGAAAAGATACAGTGAATAAAATATATACATAAAATTGAATCTCCTATGCCGGCATCCTATCATAAGTACTTATAAGCCTAACACAGAAATCTATATCTGATTTCTAAATAATTGATAAATTTTAAACATAAACATAATATAAAGGACCTTTTTCTTATTTTTGAGTGGTTTTAAAGTAGCAGTATGCGTTACTTTCGCGTTACTGTAAAATAGAAGTGTAATGAATGTCACTCAAAAAGCTACGGACAGACAGTACTACGGATCCCTAAATTTGTTTGCCCACCATTTAAAGGTTGCGAATTGATCTGACTAAGGTTATAAAAACAGAAGCAACTATGATTTATATAAAGTATTTTACTTATGCTTCATTATGTGTATTAATTACGACTAGCACGATACTTTAAACTGGAATAAACAATGTTTTATTCGATTCTTCGAAAACTTTTATGTTACTCCATATCTAATACATTGTTTATTTTCAGTAAAGAGACATTAGTCATCGGGCGCTTGAATAATTTGTTAATAATACATATACTTAATCACAATGTACTTACGTTCGCAGTGAAAAATCAACCTCTCCTGTAGTCAATAAGTTGGAACTAAACGATTTCATTTCAGTTTCACAAACGAGGCGCCCTTTTGGATTAATAAATATCTAAACATTTTACGCACACAAAACTAGAAGTAATTATTCTGTTGATAAAAAAAAGAATATCGTGATGTTAAAATTTAAGAACCTTATAGCTCTTATAGATACCTTTTGGAGCTCAGAGCGTTAATAATCACCCATTTGCCACCCTCATTCCACCTAAAGACATAGTGAGTGACGTTGTAGTTCTGTTGTTCCCCTTAAAGAGTTAGTAGTCACCTATTTGCAGCCCTCAAAGCACCCAAAGAGTTAATAAACGCTATATTAATCTATTGTACCACTAAAGGACATAACTTCCGCTTATTTATCGCGTTTTTATCTCTTGTAGTTTCAGTTTTCGCTATTATAGCTCTCTAATAGCTCTATTATACCTCTAAACCAAATCTGTAACTCTGTTGTACAGCCATTAAATAACCCAAGGCGATATAAAAGTGTGCCCAATTCGGGGGTATAGAGGAGTTATAGTGCGCTCTAACTCCAAATAGTAACACTTATTAATAACTGTAAGATCTGGTTAGCGCTCTTATACATCTAATATAGCTCTTGTCTTAGCGCCTAAGTGTTAGTTGGGTGCTTCATTATATTACACTAGCAGTCCGCCCCGGCTTCGCGTCAGTATTTAACAGAATTTCAAAAGTTTTTATTTATAGACCCTTACACGTTGGGTTAAATTATTGAAGTTTTAAAACGTTTAAAAAAAAATTCTTCAAATCGGTCCAGTAGTTTCGGAACCTATTCAATTCAAACAACAAAAAACAATCAAATACCTATTTTCTCAAGCATGGAGCACTTAATTCTTTGACATTGACTTTTGGCCCCCACACCAGTAACGATTTATAGCGCATGATTTTATTTTGTAAGTTGAGGATTCTAATGCTGAAAGATTTTTTCTAATTAGTCCAGTAGTTTAGGAGCCTAGTCCATTGAAAAAAACAAATCTTTCCTATTTATAATAGTATGTAGTATAGATGCAACAAGGCAACGATAACATAACATTATAGATTTAGTAGTACCTACCTATTTATATTCCTATGATCAAGAGTTGAAACTTCAGTAGAAAAACAAACAATAAATAGCACACCTGAATTGGAACAGTCTATTTATCATTTCGTGTGTGTTGCTCTAAAATTTTCGAGGCGTTTCTGTATGCTTTGGATAGGTATATTGTAACTTGTCAGCAGCACAGGATCACCTCGAGTGTGCACAATGTTTTAGTCTGACTACTACTGTCGTCAATATTATTCTGCTTTCCGAATTGGATTAGGTACATTAGGTAAGGTTAGCGGTGGCACTTGGCACACGTCGGTCCTGCGACCCGCGCAGACCCGCGGCTCCATTGTCCAACTCAACTGGTAATCGTAATCGGCTTCAGTTTGACATTTCAAACCTAGCCTGGACTTCGATTGTCACTTCCGTATTGTGTAAGTAGCTGAAACCGAAGACCAGAAGGGCAAGCACGGGCTTTCTTGTCTAAGGTAGAATAGACAAAAATTACGTCACTTTATCATCGAATGCGTATATTATTTGAAATTAATTTCTTCAACTTCTGTACGCAATGTATGGCGATGCGATGTCAATATTGTCTATTCTACCCTAGAGAACAATCCCCGTGCTTGGCCTACAGTTAGACAATACCGACGACATTCTGACTGGGTCTACAACTGGCAATCGGTTTGAAGTTCACTGGTAATGGATTTCAAGTTAGATAGTAAGGCTGTTGGTCTGCAATAACCGGCTCGCGAAGCATCGCACGACAACGGGCGCGTGCGTGCGCGCCACCATTCAATAAATCTGCGCGCAATTAATGGCGGCGCTCGCGGATTCACATCCAGCCTTTATCCTGGCATGCTATACCAGGATTACAGTTCACTCACATGATGATACAGAATAGATGCCTGCTTTATTATCGAACTTTTACCACATCGAAAAAGGACAGCTAAGGAGTTGGCCACTTCCATATTGTTACGAATACAATAACAACTTCTACTGGATCGGAGTAATTGCACTAAACAGGTTCGATAACACGTAGTAGCTTTATGGTGGGTCACTTGTCACAAAAGATCACAAAAACCTACAACACCTAGTATAGATAGTTGTATAACGTTACAGCTTTCTAAAGAACTACTTTATTATCCTATGATCATCCCTTCATAACCCTTCCTCAGTCGTTCTCTGGACGCCATAAAACGAAGATCGTCTTCAAATCGCACACATTCCTCGTTTAATCACGTTAGACTTGGCTATAGTTGTATGACTATTTTATATTTTTATGGGCAAGCAAGCAACACGATCCATAAAATTAAAAATAAGTGGTTTTGCTCAATAAGCGCTCGTAAAAGATTTATTGACCCCAAAGTAAAGAACACTGGAAAAGGTCAAGCTCACTTTGTAAGTCGGCGCAGCTTCCCTAAAGATGTTAGCTGGGTCATTAAGTTAACGTGGTCATTCGAGTTTAGAGATCAGTATGCGCATGATAAGTCGAAGGAAGGAATTTAACTGCTTCTCGTTTACTGTTATTAGTTAATATCGAGCTTATGTCTAATCTTGGCTATTGACGTGATTTATTAATTTTATTTGTTCGGAGATCACGCTTTATAAATAATCTTACATAATAACATAACCATTTATATGTCCTCGTATGTAGAAGCTAAAGACGGCTTGCTTGCTTGCGGAGGATCGGAGGAACAGTTCTCTGAGTCTATGGTCTAGTTCAGTTTGTGACCACTGTAAGGTATTGGAAGCAACATGCACTGACCTCTGCGACGAAGCTGTGCGGCACATCGTACAGGAACTCCCCACACGGGCGCTCCGGCCCCCCGAGCCGGGCGCAGGCCTGCCCCGGCGCGGGGGTGGGGGCGGGGGCGGGGGCGCGGTACGAGCACTGCTTCACATCCTGCGTCTGGTTCAGCCAGGGGGCGAGGAAGGACGCGCTGCTGTTGTCGCACGAGGGGATCTTACATCTGCAGGAAAACCAGAGAATTCATTATTATACTGCACTCGACAACAGTTCGCTGGGAAGGCAACCAAAGGTGGATATGATAATCGCACCCACATATTGACCGAGTCAGTACCTTAACTAAATAGGTATACCGAAACAATAGCCATTGGTTGTCTACCAATAGCTGACTAACTTCAAGTGCAGTGGAATACTAAAACCACTGAGGAATAGTGGCATTCAATACACATGGATTCAGATTAATGTAGCTTTCCCACGTCAATTTGTACCGCGGTGTGTTCGCTGCAATAAAACAGTTTTTGCAGCGTAAAAAAAGTTTAGTAAGAAAATGTTCAGTTTTTGCTACATTTGGATTATTTCGTCACACCAAGTTTGACCGGTTATATGATGAGAGCGCTACTAATCCATATCATGTTCTTACTAATTAATAATGTGAATAATAATAATAATAATAGTTCACTCAAGCTATGAGCACCCGACCTAAACGAAAAGGGAGTTCAAACAATGATCTTTGATTTTGATCAGACAGCGTGGAATGCGGGCAAGTGAATTCTTAAGATTTCATAATACATTTTATAAAATTTTTCACAGATCTCAGAAAATAAATCTGTGGCATCTTTATGAGTTGGAAAGGTAGAAGTAGAAAAGGTTGTTTTGCTTACTGAAACTTGGTAGCTACTCACTCGTAATATTGATTGTACCTATAGTATAATAATGATCCTGGAATCATAGCATTATAATTTGGGTTGACCTGGTTATGTACCCGTCCTAAAAATTAGTGAATCAGGATGGGTTGTATGTACCTATGTAGTATGTAAAAATTAAAGATGCAATACTCACAATTATCCCTTTTATTGTTGTCACACAGAACACACTACATTTAAATTTTCCTTAGCTTCTCCAAGCACTCGAGTCCGTTAGGATATAAATATGTACACTGTGATATATGTACACTGTGATATAAGTGTTCTGTGCTCGAGACAAAGACTGGACAAAGACTCCTCCTTTCTGTTTTTGT
>CAWVOY010000218.1:0-37500 GCA_963931895.1 Eupithecia pulchellata | reverse complement strand
CTAACCTAACCTAACCTAACCTAACCTAACCTAACCTAACCTAACCTAACCTAACCTAACCTAACCTAACCTAACCTAACCTAACCTAACCTAACCTAACCTAACCTAACCTAACCTAACCTAACCTAACCTAACCTAACCTAACCTAACCTAACCTAACCTAACCTAACCTAACCTAACCTAACCTAACCTAACCTAACCTAACCTAACCTAACCTAACCTAACCTAACCTAACCTAACCTAACCTAACCTAACCTAACCTAACCTAACCTAACCTAACCTAACCTAACCTAACCTAACCTAACCTAACCTAACCTAACCTAACCTAACCTAACCTAACCTAACCTAACCTAACCTAACCTAACCTAACCTAACCTAACCTAACCTAACCTAACCTAACCTAACCTAACCTAACCTAACCTAACCTAACCTAACCTAACCTAACCTAACCTAACCTAACCTAACCTAACCTAACCTAACCTAACCTAACCTAACCTAACCTAACCTAACCTAACCTAACCTAACCTAACCTAACCTAACCTAACCTAACCTAACCTAACCTAACCTAACCTAACCTAACCTAACCTAACCTAACCTAACCTAACCTAACCTAACCTAACCTAACCTAACCTAACCTAACCTAACCTAACCTAACCTAACCTAACCTAACCTAACCTAACCTAACCTAACCTAACCTAACCTAACCTAACCTAACCTAACCTAACCTAACCTAACCTAACCTAACCTAACCTAACCTAACCTAACCTAACCTAACCTAACCTAACCTAACCTAACCTAACCTAACCTAACCTAACCTAACCTAACCTAACCTAACCTAACCTAACCTAACCTAACCTAACCTAACCTAACCTAACCTAACCTAACCTAACCTAACCTAACCTAACCTAACCTAACCTAACCTAACCTAACCTAACCTAACCTAACCTAACCTAACCTAACCTAACCTAACCTAACCTAACCTAACCTAACCTAACCTAACCTAACCTAACCTAACCTAACCTAACCTAACCTAACCTAACCTAACCTAACCTAACCTAACCTAACCTAACCTAACCTAACCTAACCTAACCTAACCTAACCTAACCTAACCTAACCTAACCTAACCTAACCTAACCTAACCTAACCTAACCTAACCTAACCTAACCTAACCTAACCTAACCTAACCTAACCTAACCTAACCTAACCTAACCTAACCTAACCTAACCTAACCTAACCTAACCTAACCTAACCTAACCTAACCTAACCTAACCTAACCTAACCTAACCTAACCTAACCTAACCTAACCTAACCTAACCTAACCTAACCTAACCTAACCTAACCTAACCTAACCTAACCTAACCTAACCTAACCTAACCTAACCTAACCTAACCTAACCTAACCTAACCTAACCTAACCTAACCTAACCTAACCTAACCTAACCTAACCTAACCTAACCTAACCTAACCTAACCTAACCTAACCTAACCTAACCTAACCTAACCTAACCTAACCTAACCTAACCTAACCTAACCTAACCTAACCTAACCTAACCTAACCTAACCTAACCTAACCTAACCTAACCTAACCTAACCTAACCTAACCTAACCTAACCTAACCTAACCTAACCTAACCTAACCTAACCTAACCTAACCTAACCTAACCTAACCTAACCTAACCTAACCTAACCTAACCTAACCTAACCTAACCTAACCTAACCTAACCTAACCTAACCTAACCTAACCTAACCTAACCTAACCTAACCTAACCTAACCTAACCTAACCTAACCTAACCTAACCTAACCTAACCTAACCTAACCTAACCTAACCTAACCTAACCTAACCTAACCTAACCTAACCTAACCTAACCTAACCTAACCTAACCTAACCTAACCTAACCTAACCTAACCTAACCTAACCTAACCTAACCTAACCTAACCTAACCTAACCTAACCTAACCTAACCTAACCTAACCTAACCTAACCTAACCTAACCTAACCTAACCTAACCTAACCTAACCTAACCTAACCTAACCTAACCTAACCTAACCTAACCTAACCTAACCTAACCTAACCTAAACACCTGTAACTTCGGACTGGCTGGTCGTAGAACGCTGGGATTTTCTCCGGAGACACAGGCAACTCCTTCTTTTTGCGTCGGTGTACTAGGACTCCTTTTAAACTTAAAACTTAAAACTTAAAACTTAAAACTTAAAACTTAAAACTTAAAACTTAAAACTTAAAACTTAAAACTTAAAACTTAAAACTTAAAACTTAAAACTTAAAACTTAAAACTTAAAACTTAAAACTTAAAACTTAAAACTTAAAACTTAAAACTTAAAACTTAAAACTTAAAACTTAAAACTTAAAACTTAAAACTTAAAACTTAAAACTTAAAACTTAAAACTTAAAACTTAAAACTTAAAACTTAAAACTTAAAACTTAAAACTTAAAACTTAAAACTTAAAACTTAAAACTTAAAACTTAAAACTTAAAACTTAAAACTTAAAACTTAAAACTTAAAACTTAAAACTTAAAACTTAAAACTTAAAACTTAAAACCTAAAACCTAAAACTTAAAACTTAAAACTTAAAACTTAGATGTAGAGTCTATACAAGATCGACATTTGTTATATACTCACCGGCCGACGCACGTGGACCGACAGGATCCGGAGACACCATCTGAAAAATAAAACAAATATATTATTAAGAAACTATTTACTACAAGAAAAAGCTGTAGTTGATAAAAAATTTTAAAACTTATACAAATTTAACCTAATTGACCTTTACATTATATTGTAAATTTTATTCAAAAGGAAATTTATTGACGTGTTCCCCGCAAAAATGGGCTTCGGTATTCGCACCCCCGCCAAAAAAGCGAGTGTCACATGTGACACAGATCATCTTAGATCTCCAGTCCAGACTGAGAAGGCAGGACCTTCAGGGACTTCGGATATGACGAAGAAGCCAAATGTAAGACGTAGCATTGGCGAGTGGGAGTCTGGGAAAGCGGAAGCAAAGACCAAATCCTCAACCCCCCCGAAGAGAATTCAAGATGCTGAGCTCCAAAAGACCAAACCCAAGATAACTGTCCCGACAACGGCACAAAAACTGTCGACTGAAGCAACGATTAACTCACCGAGCAAATACATTGACCGATTAACAGAGGCTAGAGCGTGTGTCTGCAAAGCAAAAGGCAGCCTAGAGAAGTCAAGAAACACGAAGACAGAAATCAAAACTGAGGTCTTGCAAGCAATTGATAGGCTATACCAGCTTGTAAAAGAAGCAGATAGCATAAAGGGGCAGAGTAAAGCTAAAAAGAAAACTCAAGAAGAGGAAAAACTGCTAACCATGGAAAAAGAACCTCAGGAAGAAAAAAGGATTGCTGAAAGCGAACTGATGAAAAAGATGAAAGAACACGCGATATTAATTGAAGAAAATAATACTAGGATGGAAAAGCTAAAGGAAACGATAGAAAAGAACCAAGAAATACAAGAGAGAATGACATACGCGAATGCTGCGGCTAGCCGGCCCAAGGGGCAGACCCCTGGGCAGACTGCACTGCATTCTGTAGTTATCTCTTCCAAGGACGAGAACGAGACTGGGGAAGAGGTTCTAGGCCGAATCAGGGAAGTAGTAAATGCGAAGGAAGGAGGAATTCAAGTGGACAAGGTGAGGAAAGCAAAGGATAGGAAGGTAATAGTGGGTTGTAGAACTGAGGAGGAGAGACAGAAAGTAAAAGAGAGACTGAAAAAAGCAGAGTCGTACCTCAACGTCGAAGACGTTGTAAATAAGGACCCTCTTCTGATTTTTAAGGACGTTCTGCAATATAACAGTGACGAGGACGTCCTGAACGCCTTAAAAAACCAGAATGGAAGCATGTTTCGAGATCTTAAGAACGAAGAATATAGAATAGAGGTGCGCTACAGGAAGAAGACGAGAAATCCACATGCGTGCCATGTTGTCCTCCGAGTGTCTCCTGTGATTTGGAACCGCATAATGGACGTAGGCGAAGTGCGCATAGACCTGCAAAGGATAAAGGTTGCTGACCAGTCTCCCTTAGTACAGTGTTCACTGTGTCTGGGATATGGACACGGCAGGCGCTTCTGTAGGGAGACAGTCGAAAAATGCAGTCACTGCGGAGGCCCGCATATGAGGGCTGACTGTGCGGATTGGCTTGCTGGAGCAGCCCCTTCCTGTTGCAACTGCAGGCGCGCCAAACTTGACGACCAGACGCACAACGCATTCAGTCCGGAGTGCGCAGTCAGGAAAAGATGGGACGCACTAGCTCGGGCTGCTGTAGCCTACTGTTAAGGATGTCACAGGCTTCAATACACCAACTAGAAATACCTCGACAACTGGGAAGCCCTACCATGTAATTCAAGCCAACCTCCAGAGGAAAGAACTTGCAACCAATGAGCTCATGGTTGAAGCCAGTAGAAGACAGGTAGCTATAGGGCTGCTCCAGGAACCGTATATAGGGGGGACCAAGGCTATGAAAACCTATAAAGGAGCCAGAATCTTTCAGAGTGCTAACCAACGAGAGGGTCCTGTCAAAGCAGCAATAGCTGTCTTTGATAACGACCTTAACGTCTTACCATGCTCAAAACTCACCACAAACAACATCGCAGTGGTGAAGATTAGAACAAGCACCTGGGAGATCACAGTAGTCTCTTTCTACTTCGAGCCAGACCAGCCTATCGAACCGTACCTGGAGCAGCTCAAGAAAATAGAAGAAGAAACTGGACACAGGAGAATCTTGATAGGAGGTGACTCGAACGCAAAGAGTACGTGGTGGGGTAGCCAAATTGTCGACCACAGGGGAGAAGACATGTTGGGAGCTCTCGAAGAAATGGGCCTGCAGGTACTCAACGACGGATATACCCCCACCTTTAACACTATCAGGGGTGGGAAGACATATTCCAGCCACATTGATATAACTGCGTGCTCACACGACATGCTTGTCCTGGTAGAAGATTGGAAGGTTGAAGATAACGTTACGAGCTCTGACCACAATAGTATAACTTTTAAAATCTTATTAAAAAAGGCAGTAGGAACAAATATTATGAGAACAACTAGACTTTATAATACAAAAAAGGCAAATTGGGATCAGTTTCATGAGAAACTGGCCCAATTTACAATTGAAAATAACTTAAACAAAATAGAAATAGAGAAAATTGAAAGTAGAGTAGAAATTGATAAAAAAGTACAGATATACACAAATATAATAAAACAAACATGCTCGTTAACCATACCAATAAAGAATAAAAATGAAAAACTTACCTTACCATGGTGGACCGAAGAAATTGCGAAGCTGAAGAGAGAAACCGTCACCAGGAAGCGCAGAGTCCGATGTGCAGCACCAGTCCGAAGGGCGAAAGTGGTCGAAGAGTACCTGAAAGCAAAAGAGACATATGAGAGTGAAGTAAAGAAAGCACAGATAGCTAGTTGGAAGAAATTCTGTGAGAAACAGGATAAGGAAGGACTTTGGGAGGGGATTTACAGGGTCATAGGGCAAACAACAAAAAGACATGAGGATCTACCACTGGTTAAAGAGGGAAACGAAATGAATCCGAAGGATTCTGCGAAATTACTAGCGGAAACTTTCTATCCGGAGGATCTTGAAGAAAACGACAACGAGGACCACAAACTAACCAGAGAACTAGCGACCCGAGTAAACGACTGGAGCCATGATGAAAAACATGACCCAGCGTTTACAATGGAGGAGCTTAAGCACGCGATGGGTTCCTTTAACCCAAAAAAGGCGCCAGGAGCTGACGGTCTCACAGCAGACATATGTAATCACGCGATCTCTCAAGAACCGGAACTGTTTCTCTCGCTAATTAACAAGTGCCTGAAACTCCAGCACTTTCCTACCGCATGGAAGATAGCAACGGTCGTAGTGTTGAGAAAGCCAGACAGAGAAGACTATACAACACCAAAGTCCTATAGACCGATAGGCTTACTCCCGGTGTTGGGAAAGATCTACGAGAAGATGGTAGTAGGACGTCTCAAATGGCATCTTATCCCTCAAATGAGTACTCGCCAGTATGGTTTCATGCCCCAAAGAAGCACAGAAGACTCCCTCTATGACCTCATAAATTACATCCGATCCAAACTAGACCAGAAGAAACTTATAACGCTAGTGTCCCTGGATATAGAGGGAGCATTCGACAGTGCATGGTGGCCCGCCATCAAAACCAGACTGGCTGAGGAAAAGTGTCCGGTGAACCTACGGAGAGTTGTCGGTAGTTACCTCGAAAACAGGAGAGTAAGAGTTCGATACGCTGGAGAAGAGCACGAAAAAGACACAAATAAGGGATGCGTCCAAGGCTCGATAGGAGGACCGATACTGTGGAATCTCCTTCTGGATCCACTTCTGAAAGGTCTGGAACAGCGCGGAGATTATTGCCAGGCCTTTGCAGACGACGTCGTGTTAGTCTTCGACGGAGACACAGCGTTAGAAGTGCAACGACGTGCGAATGACGCTCTCGCGTTTGTTCAGGAGTGGGGTGTCAAAAACAAACTTAAATTCGCGCCGCATAAAACAAATGCTATGATCATCACACGCAAATTAAAACATGACACACCGCTGCTGAACATGGGCGGGATCGACATTTGCACGTCACGAAAAGTAAAGATTTTAGGGCTTACCATAGATGAAAAGTTAACTTTTAACAATCATGTAGCAAATGTGTGTGGTAAGGCCTTAAATATTTACAAACAACTTTCAAGAGCTGCAAAAATCAGCTGGGGTCTCCATCCTGAGGTCATCCGTGTAATTTATACCGCGACAATAGAACCCGTGATATTATATGCGGCCAGTGCATGGGGGTCCGCCGCCAAAAAGCTGGGGATACGGAAGCAGCTCAACGTGGTCCAGCGTGGATTTGCCCAAAAGCTCAGTAGAGCATATCGCACCGCCTCACTGAACTCGACACTAGTCCTGTCTGGGATACTCCCACTTGACCTTCGTATACAGGAGGCACTAGCCGTGTACGAAGCCAAGAGGGGGGTACCCCAGAGAGTGCTGGGAGACAGAGAGGTTGAGCGATTAGTATCGTTCAACAAGACGTGGCATCCAGCGGAACATCTGCATTTGGACTTCAAGAGCCTGGTAGACCAAGAGCAAGTGGATAGTCACAGTTACCATGCAGTTAAAATATACACAGATGGCAGCAAGATTGAGGGTAAAGTCGGAGCGGCACTTTCCTTTTGGAAAGATGGCGCCGAGACCAAAGCCCTTAAGCTCAAGCTGTCATCTTACTGCACAGTCTACCAGGCTGAACTATTAGCCATATGCAGAGCAATAGAGGAAACCACGAAACGCCCAGAGCTAAGCTTCGGTATCTTCAGTGACTCAAGGTCAGCCTTAGAGACTGTGGTCAACCAGAGCTCTCTTCAACCCCTAGCCATGCAAGCCCGAGACCATCTTAGAACTGGCAGACTCCAAAACAAAGAGGTATCTTTGTTTTGGATAAAAGCACATGCGGGGTTGGAGGGCAATGAACGAGCTGACGAGCTGGCGAAAGAGGCGGCTCTCAACACTAAAAAGAGACCTGACTACGACCAGTGTCCGGTTTCATTCATCAAGCGGCAGACCCGTTTGGGTTCGCTTGAGGAATGGAACCTAAGATACCAATCAGGAGAAACTGCCGCAATCACCAAAATTTTCTTTCCGGATGTTGTAAATGCCTATAGGACGATTAGAAAATTTGAACCGACAAGCGCAATGACCCAACTAATGACGGGACACGGTGGGTTCTCCGAATACTTATACCGCTTCAAGTGTAAGGAGAACCCATCGTGTATATGTGACTCGACGGTAATGGAAACCGCACTGCACGTCCTATTAGAATGCCCAGTAGATTCCTTGAGAAGGTATGAGGCCGAACAGTTACACAATTTTGACTTAACAGTGACAAATATAGCGACTATCATGACTGACAATAATATGAGAAAGAACTTTATAATATACTGTACTGAAATTGTAAATAAGGTAAATAAGAGAAATAAGTAGATTTAAGTAAAATATGATGAATGTATATTATGGAATATATAAATCATGCATATGTATAACAGTTGTAAGAATATAAATAAAAAGATTGATATGTATAGTATTAAGAAAGAGAAAATGTAAAAATACAAAAATATAGAAAAGAATATGTAAAAATAATCTAAGAAACAGTATGTATTAGAATAAGCACTAAAATATGTAAATAAGAAAGTAGGCCCACAGAAAAAGAGGGCCCTCAACGAATTTGATATAGATAGAAATAAATAAATAAAAACCCTGTCCGAAATCCCCATATGTAAGGAAATAGCTAAAGCATGAATGAGGAATGAAATAGTGTAATGACATGTGATATTGAGAGTAACAGAACTGAATGAATGGAAATGGTAAACCAGGTCCCTGGTAATGCTAGGGGTAGGATAGCTCGCGGGCCGGGACATCGCTCCCGGACAGGAACAAAAAAAAAAAAAAAAAAAAAAAAAAACCTAACCTAACCTAACCTAACCTAACCTAACCTAACCTAACCTAACCTAACCTAACCTAACCTAACCTAACCTAACCTAACCTAACCTAACCTAACCTAACCTAACCTAACCTAACCTAACCTAACCTAACCTAACCTAACCTAACCTAACCTAACCTAACCTAACCTAACCTAACCTAACCTAACCTAACCTAACCTAACCTAACCTAACCTAACCTAACCTAACCTAACCTAACCTAACCTAACCTAACCTAACCTAACCTAACCTAACCTAACCTAACCTAACCTAACCTAACCTAACCTAACCTAACCTAACCTAACCTAACCTAACCTAACCTAACCTAACCTAACCTAACCTAACCTAACCTAACCTAACCTAACCTAACCTAACCTAACCTAACCTAACCTAACCTAACCTAACCTAACCTAACCTAACCTAACCTAACCTAACCTAACCTAACCTAACCTAACCTAACCTAACCTAACCTAACCTAACCTAACCTAACCTAACCTAACCTAACCTAACCTAACCTAACCTAACCTAACCTAACCTAACCTAACCTAACCTAACCTAACCTAACCTAACCTAACCTAACCTAACCTAACCTAACCTAACCTAACCTAACCTAACCTAACCTAACCTAACCTAACCTAACCTAACCTAACCTAACCTAACCTAACCTAACCTAACCTAACCTAACCTAACCTAACCTGTGTGAGGCTTCTGAAAAGGCATTGAAGATGGGCAAATCCTGTTGCAACATTTACTGTGACTCTAGATCCGCTCTCGAAACAGTAATTAACATCTCTTCCCTCCACCAATTAGCAGTTAAAACCAGAGCCAATATATACAAGCTAAAAGAACAAGGCAAAATATTGAATTTATTTTGGATTAAGGCACATGCGGGGCTGGAGGGAAATGAGAGAGCGGATTCACTGGCAAAGAGCGCAGCTCTACATTTGAAAACCAGGCCGAACTATGATAGCTGTCCGGTTTCATTCGCCAAACGACAAATCCGAAAGGAATCGCTTGACGAGTGGAACCGGCGATATCAGAATGGAGAAACGGCTTCAACAACAAAGGTCTTCTTCCCAGACGCTGTGGAGGCTTACCAGATTGTGAATAAAATTAAGCTGGATCCACTTATAGTACAATTGTTAACAGGCCACGGCGGATTCTCCTCGTACTTGCATCGATTCAAGTGCAAGGAGAGTCCGGCGTGTAACTGCGATCCAGATGTAGAAGAGAGTGCTCTACATGTCATCACAGATTGCCCAATTTATGGTAAATATAGATTTAATATTGAAAATGAAATAGACGTAGATATAAGGATAGATAATATGCATACAATTGTAAAAGATAAGAAGATTAGAAATAAGTTTATTGAATATTGTAAAGAAATTGTTAGAAAAGTAGTAGAACAAAATAAATAAATAATAAGATAAATAAATAAGTGCACTTCTATATTCTGAGCAATATAAGAAGTGCCTGTAAAATAAAACATTTGTAAATAAACATAGCTGTAAGACAATATATTGTAAAAACCTCAATAAAGATATCCCTGTTACGGTACAGAAATGATAGACACTGGCATCCCACCAGTGTAAGGTTGAAAGATTTTATGTGGAATGAAAGAAGGTATGATATACAGAAAGAACAATAGAGCGAATGAGTATGAAAACGACTCTGACGATGTCAGGGGTAGGTGTAGGATAGCTCGCGGGCCGGGACATTGCTCCCGGACAGGAAAAAAAAAAAAAAAAAAAAAAAAAAAAACCTAACCTAACCTAACCTAACCTAACCTAACCTAACCTAACCTAACCTAACCTAACCTAACCTAACCTAACCTAACCTAACCTAACCTAACCTAACCTAACCTAACCTAACCTAACCTAACCTAACCTAACCTAACCTAACCTAACCTAACCTAACCTAACCTAACCTAACCTAACCTAACCTAACCTAACCTAACCTAACCTAACCTAACCTAACCTAACCTAACCTAACCTAACCTAACCTAACCTAACCTAACCTAACCTAACCTAACCTAACCTAACCTAACCTAACCTAACCTAACCTAACCTAACCTAACCTAACCTAACCTAACCTAACCTAACCTAACCTAACCTAACCTAACCTAACCTAACCTAACCTAACCTAACCTAACCTAACCTAACCTAACCTAACCTAACCTAACCTAACCTAACCAGTCGCGCTCCAAACGCCGTCGAAAACGCCACGAAATTGAGACGCTCCGCACGGGAAAAATCGCTAAAATAGGATTTTTTAACGCTACAGTGAAGTGCAATATATGAAAAGTTGCGGAAAGTGACAGCGCTACCACTAGTGAAATCCTTATTGCGCTAAGTGATTTTTCCAAAAAGTTATAAGTGAAAAAGTGCAATTTTACCAAGATAATTTTCTTCAAAGGCGATTTTCTCAAAATTGGCAGCGACGACCTACACTTTTTATTTGACCCCTGGAAGGGCCTTCTGAAGCCCTACCATTTTGACGTCTTTGCCGAATTTTTCCGCGCAGGCGCGCGGAATAAAAGGCAAAAAAACAAAAACCACGTGGACACGAGGTTGGTGATCCGGGACTGCTGGAAGAAATTTGACATCGGGACCACGTTGGCACCGTCGCAGCCATCCGGGAGGCGTTTTCAGAAAAGATTAAAGTTAAGTTTCCGCTGAGAAATCAATTTTCAAAATTTTTTCCATTTTTAAAATTGTATATCTCTTGAAAGAGATCTGTAACATAGTTATTTTAATTATAATTCTGAAAGCCCTTAAGGTCCTCTATAATATATAAAAAATTCGACATGCATTGATCAACTGGTTTTGGAGAAAAAAAAAATTTTTGAAATTTGTATGGGGACACGTGGTACCCTTAATAATTAGAAATTTCTTATTTTATTAATATATTTAGATAAGACACAAAATTTTAGTACTATAAGCTCTTTTTTGTTTCAATTGGACCATTTTTAAAATTTTTATTGAATTTTTTGTAAAAATTTATGTGATTTTTAGCTTTTAAAAATCTAGAAGTTGTCATTCTGTGTAAAGGGGTTGACCATTGTATTGCGCTTGTCAATACCTTTCATACAAGCCCAAACACGGGTCAATTCGGCCCAAAGCTGCCAAAGTTACGTTTGGACGGCCATTTTGTCCGCCATCTTGAAAATTTTCTAAGTTCCATATCTCCTCACCCAGGTGTCGTAGCCTGTTGGGATTTTCGGTCAAGACATCACCTTTACCCAAACTAGTGAATTCCCCCCCGCTTTTATAAAAATTTAGCCCCCCCCCCCTCCCCCTATTATCCCACCCCTCAATTCTTGCCTTTGTATATATGACAGTAGTCCAAACCGCAGTGCTCTAGGATTAAAATTGACAAAACTACGAGCATTACAATCCATAGCCGCCATTTTGTCCGCCATCTTGGAAATTTTCAAAGTAGGATATCTCCGTAACCCCTGCTCAGATCTTGATGGGATTTTTTCCATTAGATTGATACTTACAAAACCTTTCTTGTGAGTTATAATTCGAGACTCTACGTAGAGCAGAAAATTATTTTTAAAAATTTTTATATAGATAATCTCCCACCCCCCTTCCTACCCATCCCCCTAGTTCTAGGCCTCATATCTTTCAAAATTACACTTAACTTTTGACGGCGTTTTGCGCGATATAGACTGTAAGCTATTCATTAAATTAGTATTGACAACACGGGACTCTAGATAGAGTCGATTGAAATTTGACTGGAAATTATATTGTTTATATATTGTTTTTCGGATTCTTGACTCAGGAGCATCTTACCTACTGTTGTCTGGGAATCTATGCGGAGGCCGGTACTCTACATAGAGCTCTCAGATAGCGAACACTTACCTTGTATAGCGCCAATCAGCTACCCTGGTGCCACGAACCTGTGAACATAAAACATTAGATATTAAATTTAGGTAGAAATTAATTTTATAAAACTTATACAAACTTTTTAACAGTGGTAATATCTTACCCATATACATATGACTCTTAACCAACGTTTTCGTTGTGCTCGCGACTAACCTGCAACAAAAAAAAAACGAAATAAATTAGTTCGTACTAAGAACGAATTAAAGGACAATTACGCCTGTGATCCCAGCCTACAGGACAATGTTCGGACTTCGGACACCCTCCAAACCAAAGACGATGGACGAGACAACCCCAGAACAAAGCAAAACTAAACGAACTCCAACTCCTATTGCTCAATCGAGCCATACCTCGAATGTGAGGAGGAGCATTGGAGAGTGGGAGTCCGGGAAATCGGACTCTCACCCCAAGACCTCAACCTCACCAAAGAAGAAGACAAAATCAGTCGAGGCATCAAAGCCAAAACCAAAAGAGACAGCCTCACTGGACAAAACGGTGACTCTACAAAAAACATCGGTGGAGGCAAACGTGAGCCCATCAACCAAAGTCTCTGATAGGATGGCTGAGGCAAGAGCCTGCGTGACCAAAGCAAAGTTACATCTAAACAACTCAAGGAATTTAAAAACTGAAATTAAAGCAGAGGTCACACAGGCTATAGACCGCCTGTACCAACTGGTGAAAGAGAAGGATATGGTAAAAGGAGGAAGAGAATCGAAACAAACAAACGACAACAAAGAGGGATGTGAAGAAGAGAAACAACCGACAAACACAAAAGATGAAAGCAAGCTTTTGGAAAAGCTAGAAGAACACAAAAGACTACTCCAAGAAAACAACGAAAAAATGGACAAATTAAAGAAGACGATAGAAACACAGCAAGAGCTACAGCAGAGTCAAACATACGCGAGTGTAGCAGCGGCCTTCCCCAGGAAACAGTTCCTGGAGCAGGCTGCACTGCACTCGGTTGTTGTCACTGCTGTAGACGAAAAGGAAACAGGAGAGGAAGTCTTGGATAGAATAAGAAAAGCAGTGAATGCCAAGGAAAGTGGAATATCGGTTGAGAAAATCAGGAAAGCAAAGGATAGGAAAGTAATAGTGGGGTGTAAAACCGAAGAAGAACGACAAAAGATCAAAGAAAGACTACAAGGAACGACTGAACTAAAAGTTGAAGAAGTAAAAAATAAAGATCCACTAGTAGTCCTCAAGGACGTCCTCAAATATAACAGCGATGAGGACGTTCTCAGTGCACTAAAAACACAGAACACAGGTACTCTTGGGGACCTAGTGGATCAAAAAATGGAAATTGCGTACAAAAAACAGACGCGCAACCCCCACACACACCATATAGTCATGAGGGTGTCCCCCAAAGTATGGCAGCGACTTGTTCAAGTGGAATCAGTGAAGATCGACCTACAGAGAGTAAGAGTGGCGGATCAAACGCCACTCGTTCAATGCTCCCTCTGCCTAGGCTACGGACATGGCAGGCGATTCTGCGGTGAAACAATAGAAAAGTGCTGTCACTGCGGGGGACTCCACCGGAAGGATAACTGTCCAGAATGGCGAAATGGAGAGGTACCAACATGCACGAATTGTAGACAAGCCAAGCTTGATAGGGCAGACCATAACGCCTTCAGCAGCGAGTGCCCGATTCGTCGCAGATGGGAAGCCTTAGCTAGGGCAAAAATAGCATACTGCTAAAGACACCCCAGGATCAAAAACCTCTTCAGGCAGCGCAACTGGCTATGCAGTAGGTCAAGCAAACTTGCAGAGAAAGGCACTGGCAACTGATGAGATTATACTCGAGGCGAACCGAATGAAATTAGCAGTTGCGCTGCTCCAAGAGCCATACGTTGGATCAGTAGGAAGAATGAAGAATTACGGGACGACCAGGATCTTCCAGAACATAAACCAGGTAGATGGCAACATAAAAGCTGCAATTGCTGTATTTGATGATGACGTGGATGCCGTTCTATGTCCGAATTTTACCACCAACAACATCGTGGTGGTGAAATTGCGAACAAGTGCCTGGGAGATACTGGTGGTCTCGTATTACTTCGAACCCACAGAACCGATCCAACCATACCTTGAACATCTAAGGAACATAAAGCGCTCTGTCGGGAAAGGTAAGATTCTGATGGGTGGAGATGCTAACGCCAAAAGCTCATGGTGGGGCAGCACGGAACAAGATGATAGAGGAGAGGAGATGGCTGGAACCCTAGAGGAAATGGAAATGCAGGTAGTCAACGAAGGAAACACTCCAACTTTCGATACGGTCAGAGGAGGGAAGAATCTGACCAGTTTTATTGATGTGACGGCCTGCGGAACGGAGATGCTGGAATTGATTGAGGACTGGAGAGTGGAGAAAGGCTTGACGAGTTCTGACCACAATGTCATTGTTTTTAAAATTAGGTTAGCTAAATCACACGGAGTTAGTATCAAAAGAAATACTAGAATATACCAAAGCAAAAAAGCAAATTGGGTCCAGTTTCATAAGAAACTGGCCGATTTGTTGGCTGAAAATAAAATAACAAAAGAAGAAATAGCAATAATAAACAATAAAATAGATTTAGAAGCAAAAATAGAAGCATATATAGAAGCAATAGTAAAAACATGTAATAGCAGTATCCCAAAGATAAAAACAAAAAAGGTACTTACCTTACCATGGTGGACTGAGGAACTCGCAGAGCTGAAGAGGGAGGTCCGCACAAGGAAGCGTAGAATCCGTTGCGCAGCGCCGATCCGTAGGAGGGGTGTCATCGAAGAGTACCTGCAAAAGAAACAAGAGTATGAGCTACTGGCAAAGCATGAGCAGACAGCCAGCTGGAAAAAGTTCTGTGAAAAGCAGGACAGGGAAGGTGTGTGGGAGGGTATCTACAGGGTTGTTGGAAGGACATCGAAGAGACAGGAGGACTTACCACTAATTGTGGGGGGAGAGGTTCTGAGTCCGGAAGACTCGGCAAAAACGCTTGCGGTTGCCTTTTATCCTGACGATGACAGGGATAAGGACAATGCTTATCACAAGCAAATTAGGAAGGAGGCCGAACAAGTAAACGAGCCGGGTCATGATGAACACCATGACCCGCCGTTTACTTCTGTGGAGCTGGAAATTGTAGTGAAAAGCTTCTGTCCAAAAAAGGCACCGGGTGCTGATGGCTTAACAGCTGATATATGCATGCACGCAATCAACCAGGATTTGGACCTGTACCTCGCGCTTGCAAACAAGTGCTTAGAACTTGGTCATTTCCCGAAAACCTGGAAGGAGGCCACAGTTATAGTTCTTAGGAAACCTGGTAAGGATAACTATACACAGGCTAAATCCTACAGGCCAATAGGGTTATTGCCGGTATTGGGAAAAATCCTGGAGAAGCTTATCGTAACAAGATTGAAGTGGCATCTTATCCCCAGAATGAGCAGGCGGCAATACGGGTTCATGCCCCAGAGAAGCACCGAAGACTCTCTCTATGTCTTGTTACAACACATACGAAGTAAACTAGATCAGAAAAAACTTGTGACAATGATCTCACTGGACATAGAGGGAGCCTTTGACAGTGCTTGGTGGCCCGTAATAAGAACCCGTTTAGCCGCGGAGAATTGTCCGATCAATATAAGAAGGATCGTGGACTCATACCTGGACGAAAGAAAGGTGAAAGTCAGGTATGCGGGAGCAGAGGTCACTAGGATAGCTACAAAAGGTTGTGTGCAGGGGTCAGTGGGGGGCCCGATCCTCTGGAACCTCATCTTGGATCCTCTGTTGAAGGGTCTACAGGAGCGGGGCACCTACTGTCAGGCATTCGCTGATGACGTTGTTATGGTGTTCGACGGTGACTCGGCGATGGAGATTCAGCGTAGTGCGAATGCTGCTCTCGCTTATGTTCGGGAGTGGGGTGTCAAAAATAAGCTCACTTTCGCTCCGCATAAGACAAATGCGATGCTTATAACGAGGAAACTCAAATATGACACACCACGCCTGAGCATGGGCGGGATCAGCATTGGCATGTCGGACGAGTTTAGGATTCTGGGGCTCACAATCGACAACAAGCTCACATTTAATAGCCACGTTGCAAGCGTCTGCAAAAAGGCGTTAAATCTCTACAAGCAGTTGTCGAGAGCCGCCAGGATCAGCTGGGGTCTCCATCCCGAAATCATCCGCGTTATCTACACCGCAGTTGTCGAGCCGACAATTATGTACGCTTCAAGCGCTTGGTCACCAGCGACCAGGAAACTGTGCGTTCAAAAACAGCTCAACGCTGTTCAGAGAGGCTTTGCTCAGAAGCTCACGAGAGCGTATCGCACAGTCTCTCTGAACGCTGCGTTAGTTCTGGCTGGGATATTGCCTTTAGACCTGCGAATACAGGAGGCAGCTGCTCTGTATCTGGCAAAACGAGGAATATCCCAATCAGAACTAATGGATAGAGAAGTGGAGCGGATGGAGGCTTACGAAGGACTACCTCACCCGGCAGAACATATGCGCCTGGAGTTCGTTAGCTTGATTGACCGTGAGGACGTCAACAGCCATAGTAACCAAGCAGTACGGATCTACACAGACGGAAGTAAAATTGATGGCAAAGTTGGTGCGGCATTGTCCTTCTGGAACAATGACGCTGAGACCAAAGCCATCAAATTGAAACTGTCATCCTACTGCACGGTTTATCAGGCTGAACTTCTGGCCATATGGAAAGCTACGTGTGAAATCCTGAAGCGCCCTGAAAACAACTTCGGAATATACAGCGACTCGAGATCTGCATTGGAGTCAATCACTAATCCGAACTCCATCCACCCACTAGCTGTAGACACACGAAAAAACCTGAAGGCAATAAAACATCAAAACAAAGAAGTGGAGATGTTCTGGATAAAAGCCCACGCCGGATTGCAGGGAAATGAAAGAGCAGACCAACTTGCTAAAAACGCAGCCCTCAAATTGAAGAACAAACCGGCATACGATGCGTGTCCGATTTCATCTGTCAAGAGACAGATACGTACGGAGTCCCTTGACAGATGGAACCGAAGATACATGGCAGAAGACACGGCCGCTGCAACAAAAGTTTTCTTCCCGGATGCAATTGAGGCGTACAGAGTTGTCAGAAGATATGAACCTACAAGTGTCATGACACAGGTGCTAACGGGGCATGGCGGGTTCTCTGAATATCTGACTCGCTTCAGATGTAAGGAGAACCCATCATGCATCTGTGACCCTGACAAATATGAATCCGCACAGCATATCATCTTCGATTGTCCAGTCTATGGTAGAGTAAGATATGAGGCCGAAAACATCTTAGATTGCTCAATTAATATTCAAAACGCGAAAAACATTATGGCGGACAAAATAAAAAGACCTAAGTTTATAGAGTTCTGTACAATGATAGCCAAAAAAGTAATAAATAAAAATAAGTAGTTAGATAATATATGAATTTACACATATTATTGAATATGAGTAAAATGCATAAAATTAAAATTGTCAAAAGAAAGTAGTATATAAGTTGGATAGAACTAGACTTAAGTTTAAATAAAGTAATATAATATAAGTGAAAAACAATGTAAATAAACAAAACTTCCCCAAAAAACTGTAACCCTGTAGAAAGTAAGATAAATGTATAAAACCTGTGTAAATATGTGTAAAACTTCAAAACTGTATTAAATATAAGGAAAATATATAAATAAAGAAATAAGATAAAAAATGACTCTGATCAAGTCAGAGGAAAAAAAGGTAGGCTAGCTCGCGGGCCGGGACATAGCTCCCGGACAGGAACAAAAAAAAAAAAAAAAAAAAAAAAAAACCTAACCTAACCTAACCTAACCTAACCTAACCTAACCTAACCTAACCTAACCTAACCTAACCTAACCTAACCTAACCTAACCTAACCTAACCTAACCTAACCTAACCTAACCTAACCTAACCTAACCTAACCTAACCTAACCTAACCTAACCTAACCTAACCTAACCTAACCTAACCTAACCTAACCTAACCTAACCTAACCTAACCTAACCTAACCTAACCTAACCTAACCTAACCTAACCTAACCTAACCTAACCTAACCTAACCTAACCTAACCTAACCTAACCTAACCTAACCTAACCTAACCTAACCTAACCTAACCTAACCTAACCTAACCTAACCTAACCTAACCTAACCTAACCTAACCTAACCTAACCTAACCTAACCTAACCTAACCTAACCTAACCTAACCTAACCTAACCTAACCTAACCTAACCTAACCTAACCTAACCTAACCTAACCTAACCTAACCTAACCTAACCTAACCTAACCTAACCTAACCTAACCTAACCTAACCTAACCTAACCTAACCTAACCTAACCTAACCTAACCTAACCTAACCTAACCTAACCTAACCTAACCTAACCTAACCTAACCTAACCTAACCTAACCTAACCTAACCTAACCTAACCTAACCTAACCTAACCTAACCTAACCTAACCTAACCTAACCTAACCTAACCTAACCTAACCTAACCTAACCTAACCTAACCTAACCTATCGCGTGGGAGAATGGGAGTTAGTGAAAGGCAGGAAATCTGGCTCACTACAGTCGAAGACACCGACTCCACCTAGGAAGGCGGCGCTCGCCCTAAAACCAAAACTTTCCTCGCAAGAAGGAAAGTCGACGGCGTCAAAAAATGACAGATACCTTAATAGGACCGCCGAGGCAAAGGCATGCCTCTGCAAAGCCAAGACAAACCTTGAACTATCAAGGAACCTGAAAACGGACATCAAAGCGAGTGTTACGCAAGCCGTTGACCGTTTGTTCGAGCTTGTTAAGGAGGCAGAGGCAGAGTCAAAGAATATTAAAGGCAAAACTACAGAGACAGAGAAGCCAAATCAAGAAGGAAAAGAAAAAGTGACAGAAAAATTGATAGGAGCAAGAAGAATTTGTGAAGATGAACTTGGGAAACAGCTGGAAGCAAACAGTAAACTGCTAAGGGAAAATATGGAAAAGATGGAGAGCTTGAAAGAGGAGATAAGGAAACAGAACGAGGCTCAAGAAAAAACCTCTTACGCGAGAGTAGCTGCAGGTCTGCACAGGAGGCGGCCACATGAGCAGACCGCGCTACATTCGGTAATGGTCTCCTCAAAAGATGAGAAAGAAACAGGAGAAGAGATCCTCGGAAGAATTAGATCAGCAGTTAATGCCAAAGAAGGCGGGGTACAAGTGGAAAGAGTAAGGCAAGCAAAAGACGGAAAAATTATAGTGGGATGTCGGACAGAGGCGGAAAGGGAGAAGGTTAAGGAAAGGCTTAGAAAGGTGGAGTCATACCTGAATGTTGAGGAAATCCAGAATAAAGACCCACTTTTGATCCTCAGAGACGTTTTAAGTTTCCATAGTGACGAAGACGTCACAAACGCTCTGAGGAAACAAAACGGAAGCATATTCGGAAATCTCAACAAACAGGATGACAGAATTGAAATCCGTTACAGAAGGAAGGCCAGAAACCCTCACATGTGTCACATCGTCATAAAGGTTTCCCCCAAGATCTGGAACCTGATGATGGAGGAGAGCGAGGTGCACATTGACCTTCAGAGAGTGAAGGTAGCGGACCAATCACCGCTGGTTCAGTGCTCTCTGTGCCTTGGTTACGGCCACGGCCGACGCCATTGCAGAGAGAGCATTGAAAAGTGCAGTCACTGTGGGGGCCCTCACATGAGGTCCAAATGCGAGGACTGGCTGAGCGGAATAGCACCATCCTGTTGCAACTGTACACACGCGAAGCTGGATGCAACTGAGCATAATGCGTTCAGTGACGAGTGTGCAGTAAGGCGTAAATGGGATGCTATGGCGCGAGCCTCTGTGGCGTACTGCTGAGGGCACCACCGACGTACACTCTGTAGTGATCCCAGATGAAGGGGAAAACTATCGCGTCCTCCAGGCCAACCTTCAACGGATGCAAACGGCTACTAACGAGCTAATGATTGAAGCCGACAATAGAAAGGTAGCATTTGCATTACTCCAGGAGCCATATGTTGGCGGTATCGGTAGAATGAGGGGACACAGAGGGGTCAGGATCTACCAGAGCACTGACCACGGAGAAGGGACTGTTAAAGCGGCAATTGCCGTGTTTGACCACGACCTTGATGTCTTGCAGTGCCCAGAACTCACCACAAACAACATCGTTGTGGTGAGGATCCGATCCAGTGCCTGGCAGATAGTTGTCGTCTCGTTCTATTTCGAACCAACTCAACCCTTAGAACCATACCTGGAGCAAATTAAGAAGATCACGGAGCAGGTTGGCCCTAGGAGAATCATCATTGGAGGAGACGCGAACGCGAAGAGTACCTGGTGGGGTAGCACTACATTGGATGACAGGGGGGAGAACATGTCAGGCACACTGGAAGAGCTCGGCCTGCAGGTGCTGAATGAGGGAGACACCCCTACCTTCGACACCATTAGAGGGGGGATATCGTATACCAGCCATCCAGATATAACTGCCTGCTCTATGGATATGTTGGCCTTTGTAAATGGGTGGAGAGTGATAGATGACCTCACGAACTCGGACCACAACGGAATCACCTTCAACATAGCGCTAAAGAAAGCGAAAGGGGTAAGCATAAGCAGAACAACTAGGCTTTACAACACCAAGAAAGCAAATTGGAATCTATTTCATGAGAAATTGATCCAATTGAAAATAGAAAATAATATTAACAAAGAAGCAATAGAACAAATAACCGATAGCTTACAATTAGAACACACAATAGGCAAATACATAGATACAATAACCCAGACATGCAAACAAACACTAAAAAAGAAGAAAACCGTAGAGAAACTTACCTTTCCGTGGTGGTCCGAAGAACTCGCTGCGCTGAAGAGACATTCCATCACCCTGAAGCGCCGCATCCGAGGAGCTGCAGAAGCCCGAAGATCCAGAGTTGTAGAGGAGTATCTGAAAGCAAAAAACAATTATTTAGAGGAGATAGAAAAAGCAAAGACGGAAAGCTGGAAGAACTTCTGTGGGAAGCAGGACAAGGAAGGATTATGGGAAGGGATTTATAGGGTGATAGAAAGAACCTCCATAAGACAGGAGGATATACCCCTTGTGAAGGATGGGAGGCAAATGAGCCCAAAGAAGTCTGCTAAAACCTTAGCAGACATCTTCTACCCGGAAGACAGAGTGGAAGAGGATAATGCCGACCACCGACTGACCAGAATAAAGGCAGACCAAGTAAACGGTGTAGTGCATGATGAGTCTTATGACCCACCGTTTACGATGGAGGAGCTCAGAGCAGCGGTGGAAGACTTCAACCCCAAAAAAGCTCCGGGAGCAGATGGTCTCACTGCCGACATCTGCAGCCAAGCTATAAGGAGTGATCCAGAGGCTTTCTTGGCACTGGCAAATAGATGCCTGGCTCTCTCACACTTCCCAGGTATCTGGAAGGATGCCACAGTAGTGGTATTGAGGAAGCCAGGCAAGGACGACTACACAAACCCGAAATCTTATAGGCCTATAGGGTTGTTGTCAGTGCCAGGAAAGATCCTCGAAAAGATGATCGTGGCGCGGCTGAAATGGCACCTCATACCAAAGATGAGCAGGCGTCAGTATGGCTTCATGCCCAAGAGGAGCACTGAAGACTCCCTCTATGACATGATACATCACATACAAAATTTGTTGACTCAAAAGAAGATTGTATTGATTATATCACTGGACATAGAGGGAGCCTTTGATAGTGCCTGGTGGCCCGCGATAAGGTGCAGGTTAGCGGAAGAGGAGACGCCTGTCAACATAAGGAGGTTGCTGGACAGTTACCTATCTGATAGGCAAGTCAGGGTTAGGTACGCGGGGGAGGAACACGTTAAGGTCACAAGAAAGGGTTGCGTCCAGGGGTCGATAGGAGGTCCTATTATGTGGAATCTCCTATTAGATCCACTACTCAAAGGACTAGAGGATAGGCAGGACTACTGTCAGGCTTTCGCGGACGACGTGGTCCTTGTGTTTGACGGCGACACGGCTCTACAGGTCCAGCAACAGGCAAATGCCGCCCTCGCCTTTGTTGGGGAGTGGGGTATCAGAAACAAGTTAAAGTTCGCGCCTCATAAGACCAATGCGATGGTCGTAACTAAAAAACTTAAGTATGATACACCACTCCTTAGCATGGGCGGGGTCGACATCAACCTGTCATCGGAGATCAAGATCCTGGGACTCACGATAGATAACAAGCTGACGTTCAACAGCCATGTTGCCAACGTGTGCAGGAAGGCGTTGAACATTTATAAGCAGTTATCTAGAGCCGCCAGGATCAGCTGGGGCCTGAACCCTGAAGTAGTTAGGGTTATCTACACGGCGGCCGTGGAGCCTGTAATCATGTACGCGGCCAGCGTCTGGGCACCGGCAACAAAGAAAATAGGGATCCAGAAGCAGCTAAATGCGGTTCAACGAGGATTTGCCCAGAAGCTTACGCGAGCGTACCGCACCGTCTCCCTGAACTCTGCCCTGACTCTGGCCGGGATACTCCCACTCGATCTCCGCATACAAGAGGCAGCTGCCCTGTATGAGGCGAAGAGGGGAGTACCCCGGCCAGACCTAATGGGTAGGGAGGTGGAAAGACTTGTGCCGTACGCTCAGACTAAACACCCGTCGGAGCATATATGCCTGGAGTTCGGCTTGATAGACCAAGAACCAGACCACGACTCAACAGTGAAAATTTACACCGACGGCAGTAAGATCGAGGGCGAAGTCGGAGCAGCACTATCCCTTTGGGTTGGTGATGCCGAGATCCAAGCCCTCAAGCTAAAATTGCCGTCATACTGCACGGTCTATCAGGCGGAACTTCTGGCAATTTGCAAAGCCACGCGGGAGATCCTCAAGCGTAAAGAGCTGTCATTTGGGATCTACAGTGACTCGAGATCAGCGCTGCAATCGGTGACGAACAATCGTTCCCTTCACCCTCTTGCCGTGGAAGCTCGTGAAAATCTATCATCGAGCCTCATCCAGAATAAAGCAGTATCTTTATTCTGGATCAAAGCCCACGCAGGTTTGGAGGGGAACGAACGCGCCGATCAGCTTGCGAAGGAAGCTGCTGCAAATTCGAAGAGAGGAGCCGACTATGATTACTGTCCGGTCTCATTCGTAAAGCGTCAGATTCGACAGAACACGCTTGACGAATGGAACCGGCGGTACATAAGCGGCACGACAGCAGGGGTCACCAAATTCTTCTTCCCGGACGCCGTGCAGGCGTACAAATGTGTAAGGAAATTTACGGCCACGAACTTGCGAACGCAGATCCTCACCGGACACGGTGGGTTTTCCGAATACTTAAACCGGTTTAAGTGTAAGGAAAATCCATCGTGTTCATGTGAGCCTGGCGTAGCAGAATCAGTGATGCACATTCTCGTAGACTGTCCTATTTTCGCACTTAAACGTTACGAAGCCGAGCAAACCCTAGATCTCAAGATCTCCACAGAAAATCTAAACAAGTTTATGGTAAGCAATGACAAGAGAGAAATATTTTTAAAATATTGTACTGATAATTATCGCAGAATATGTTGTAAAAAGAAATAAGTAGGTACTAAAATTATGGTGTGTATATATTTTGAACAATATATAGAACAGCATAAGATAAATAGGTATAAATAAGCATAAGAGAATAGATAGTATAATATTTAGAGATAAGATAAATATAAAAGAAAATGTTATGTTAAAAATTATGGTAAAATAGAATAAGTTTATGTAACCTCCGCACCCTAGAAAAGTATATAATCAAGTAAACAATATTGTAAAATAGTATATATTTAGACATAAATCCTGTAGCCCTGCGTGGGCATAAATGTATCCCCCTGTAGATTAGAAATAAAAAGAAAAAAAGACTTTGATTCATTACACGTCAAAGGAACGAGAGAAAAAAAAAAAAAAAAAAAAAAAAAAAAAAAAAAAAAACCTAACCTAACCTAACCTAACCTAACCTAACCTGGCGGAGATCAGCACCCGCAAGCTGAAACTTGACGAGAGCTGTACGGTGTATCAGGCGGAGCTGCTTGCCCTCTCGGAGGCCGTAAAGGAGGCTGCAAAGAGGTCCTGCTCTACGTGCAGCATCTTTTGCGACTCTCGTTCTGCACTCGAGACGGTTGTGAACAACAATTCCCTCCATCCCTTAGCCGTTGAAACCCGCAACGACCTGCGGGCGCTTCAAAGCCAATCAAAAACAGTAAAACTGTTCTGGATTAAAGCGCACGCAGGGATGGAAGGGAACGAGAGAGCGGACGAGCTCGCAAGGGATGCTGCGCTTAGATCTAAGAGAAAGGCAAATTATGACAGCTGCCCAATCTCATTCGCCAAGAGAGTCATACGGGGGGACTCTCTTGACGAATGGAATGAAAGATATAGGGCGGCAGTCCAAGGAGCCGTTACCAAAACGTTTTTCCCAGATGCAATAAGCGCTCACAAAGTAATCAGACAAATAGCTCCTGATAGCATCTATACACAACTCTTTACGGGCCACGGTGGGTTCTCCTCATACTTGCATCGTTTTAAGTGTAAGAAGAGTCCATCGTGTATCTGTGACCCCGCGAAGGCTGAGAACGCACTTCACATTATAACAGAATGTCCTGTATACGGCAAACGTAGGTTCGAAACTGAAATGCAAATAAATGTAGAGATAAACACAAAAAATATAAGTAAAATAATGGAAAACAAGGAAATAAGGTTAAAATTTTTAAACTTTTGTACAAACATATTAAATAGAATAATAGAGAGAAATAAACGGCAGCAAAACGGAAGCACTACCGCACAATTAAATTTGTGTAGATAGTGCACTTATTGTATTAGATAATATGTGAAATAGTTGTAAGTTTGTAATTGTGTAGTAAGTAAACAGTAAAACTTTTCATTTAAATAAAAATATCATGACCCTGTAATTATTATAAGAGATAAGAATAGATAAATAAGTAGATTAAGATTATTGTGTAAAACAAAATTTTTAAGTTTCATGAGAAACTGGACCAATTGTTCACTGAAAACAAAATAGCAATAGAAAATATTACAACAATAGAAAATATACAAAGCCTAGAAGAAAACATAAAAATATATACAAACATAATAATAAAAACATCCAATAATAGTATACCAAAAATTAAAAACCAGACTAAACTTACCTTGCCGTGGTGGTCGGAAGAACTCGCTGTTTTGAAGAAGGAAGTCAAAACCAAAAGACGCCGGATCCGCTGCGCAGCACCAGTCCGCAGAGCAAAAGTCCTCGATGAGTACCTGCAAGCAAAGAAAACATATGAAGAAGCAGCTAAAAAAGCACAAACGAAAAGTTGGAAGGAGTTCTGCGGGAAACAGAGTGGGGAGGGTCTATGGGAGGGGATATACAGGGTGATAGGAAAGACTAAAAATAGACAAGAAGACATTCCTTTGGAAGCAGAGGGACAGACCCTAGACAGCAAAGAATCCGCTAAGCTACTAGCAGAAACGTTCTACCCAGAAGACCAAGAAAACGAGGACAAAGCTGAACACCGACGAATCAGATACATAGCTGACCACGCAAATGACTGGGCCCATGATGAACAACATGACCCAGCATTTACAATAGGAGAGCTAGAAAACGCGGTTAACAGCTTCAAACCAAAAAAGGCTCCCGGGGAAGACGGCCTGACAGCGGATATCTGTGCTCACGCCATAAAACATGACCTGAAGTTGTTCCTTGCCTTGGTAAACAAATGCCTAGAGCTGCAACACTTTCCAATATTGTGGAAGAAAGCAACTGTCATTGTTCTGAGGAAACCAGGCAAGGACAATTACTCACATCCCAAATCATTTAGACCTATAGGCCTTCTACCCGTTCTAGGAAAAATCTTTGAAAAGATGTTAATAGCTAGAGTGAAGGGCACCTACACTCCCGGATCAGCCCCCGCCAATACGGCTTTATGCCACAGAAGAGCACCGAAGACTCCCTTTATGTCATGATAAACCACATCAAAAGGAAACTTAATCAAAAGAAACTCATAACAGTTATTTCACTTGACATAGAGGGAGCCTTCGACAGCGCGTGGTGGCCTGCAATCAAAGCACGATTGGCGGAGGAAAAATGTCCTGTTAACCTGAGGCGACTAATTGCCAGCTACCTTCACGATAGGACAGTAAGTGTCAGGTACGCAGGACAAAGTCATGAAAAGAGCACAAGGAAAGGCTGCGTCCAAGGATCGATAGGTGGACCAATCTTCTGGAATCTGCTACTTGATCCCCTACTAAAGGGTCTAGAAAAAAGAGGAGACTACGGCCAGGCATTCGCAGATGACGTGGTTCTCATTATCGATGGCGACACGGCAATAGAAGTACAAAGACAAGCCAATGCCGCTCTCGCCTATGTTCAGGAGTGGGGAGTCAATAATAAGCTTAAATTTGCACCGCATAAAGCCAAAGCGATGGTCATCACGAGGAAGCTTAAATTTGACACCCCACTCCTGAAAATGGGCGGGATAGACATTGGAATGTCTACGGAAATTAAAGTCTTGGGGCTCACAATCGACAACAAACTCACCTTTAACAGCCACGTGGCCGATGTTTGCAGAAAAGCTGCAAACATTATACAAGCAATTGTCGAGAGCTGCCAAGACGAGCTGGGGACTCAACCCCGAAATCATCCGCACTATATATGTCGCCACCGTTGAACCGATCATCTTATATGCAGCTAGTGCCTGGTCACCAGCAGCACTAAAGTTGGGAACGCAGAAGCATCTGAACGCCGTGCAAAGGGGATTCGCACAAAAAATAAGTAAGGCTTACCGGACAGTTTCTCTCCGCTCTGCTTTGCTGCTAGCCGGGCTTCTCCCACTGGATCTCAAGATTCAGGAGGCGGCCGCCCTTTATGAAGCCAGAAAGGGAAATTCAGGACCTGAAAGCAAAAAAGAGATTGAGAAAATGAGCCTATACGCGGACCTCCCTCATCCAGCTGAACACATGAGCCTCCAATTTCATAGCCTGGTGGACCAAGCCATGCTGGAAGAAAACAACACACAGCAAGTAAGAATATTTACAGATGGAAGCAGGATTGAGGGTAAAGTCGGAGCAGCCTTTTCCCTGTGGAAAAGTGACGCTGAGACTAAAACCCTCAAGCTGAAGCTCTCAGCATGGTGCACAGTTTACCAGGCTGAACTTTTGGCGATATGTGAAGCAACCAAGGAGATTCTGAAGCGTGATGAGGTAAGTTATGGTATCTATAGTGACTCAAGAGCCGCTCTAGATACCATAACAAACCTCAACACGACACACCCACTTGCTGTCAAAATAAGGACCAACCTCAACACCGGCAAAATTCAGAGCAAGGAAATATCCTTGTTCTGGATTAAGGCACATGCTGGCCTGGCAGGCAATGAACGCGCTGATCAACTAGCCAAAGATGCGGCCCTAAAAAGTAAGACAAAACCGAATTACGATCAGTGCCCTATTTCCTTTGTAAGGAAAGAAATTCGAAAGGAATCCTTATATAAATGGAACCAGAGGTATACAAATGGTAGCACTGCGAAAATAACTAAATTGTTTTTCCCCGATGCCATCTCCGCGTTCCCTGTAATTAGGAAAATAGAGCTACATAGCACACTCACCCAGGTCTTGACGGGGCACGGTGGGTTCTCAGAGTACTTGAACCGTTTCAAGTGCAAGGAGAGCCCATCGTGTATGTGCGAGCCTGATATAGCAGAGACAGTGCCACATATTCTCCTTGATTGTCCGGTGTATGGTTTAGACAGGTATAACTTTGAACAGAAAATAGGATGTAAAATAGATGCAAGCAATGTTGTACAGATGTTAGAAAATAAGTTATATAGGGAAGAATTTATAAACTTTTGTGTTAAAATAGCAAATAGATGTATAAATAGAAATAAGGATATATAAGTTATGTTAAATATATATATTGATATATATATATCTTAAGCATAAAATATTGTGATGAAAAATAAGATAAGATAAGAAAATTAATTGTACGAGTACGTACATCGTGCATTGCCCTAATTAATGTCAACCGCGCATTTACGCCAGTCATCAATTTAGCAATACTTTTTATTATATTAAGTTCGCGATCACCTGTCAATCGACTCACGCGTCTCACTATCATTTCATTAGTAACTACAGTTTATCGTTAAATATATCAGTTAAAATTTATCTCCTGGTTTTTCTGATATATCCAGCTTAGTTACTAGTTACCTGGTGTACGACCGTACATCATTTTTTTTAAATTTTAAAACTGGTATATCACCCTCGCGAGTGCGGCAGTACCGTGAATCAGTGCCACCAGTGGGGATTTCCGCTAACAAGTGGAGTCATCAGTGTGAGCAACCAGCTCACTGGATCACAGCAGCAGCGGATATCATCCTATACTTAAGGACGTAAGCCAGGCCGGCTTGCGAAAACCTCCGCAGCAACTGCAAGCGTCAACGGACACTGCAGAAAGGACACAGCAGCAGCTAGGCGTCAACAGACACCACAGGACGGACGTAGGAGTAGCAGCACCGCGTCACCGTTCATCCAGTCCAGACGATATCAAGTAAGATCTTTCCATTTATCTTATTTTACTCTCATCAATTACGAGTACTAAGCTGTCTAACATGGAAGAATTACTATCAGCTCAAGAGCGAATCGCTTCCGCTATTGAGCAACTCTATTCGAATTTTAAGAAAGACGGTTCGGATAGGAAAACTCCAGACTATATTCAGCGAAGGCTAGACACTCTAGATAGCTACTGGAACGAATATCAATTGAATCACAGTAAGCTGTGCGGATTAGGTACTAAGTCTTATCCATACTTTACTACAAATCAATTTGAAAGCACTGGAGAAAGATACACCTACATCAAGACAGCTATTAAAAGCTCAGGAGCGAGGGAAGGGACTCCCTCCTCTCTTATCAAGCCAGCAACTCTAAGACCTGGGACTCCATCGCAGGAATTCTCGTACCAGGCTCGGGGTAGCAATAGCAAGACCGATGAGATGCTGCGGAAACAAAGCAGTAATTTCAAGGCATTCGAGCATACTATTTCGAAAATCGACTTAGATTCTATATCGGAGAAATGGGAATTTGATCACTTGTTGCGTAACATTCAATCGCGTTGGTCTAACATCGATACCCTTCATTGGGAGCTGGATAGCGAATCGGCTAGCCAGAAAAGCCCGGAGTACGAATCGCATTTTTTTCAAACTGAGAAAAAATTCAATGAGATCATAAAAGCTATCAATAGGAAATTCTCCTCTGTATCTCACCGTGAAAACACTACTCCAAAAATGGAAATTCCAACCTTTTCTGGCAATTATCATCAATGGTCTAGTTTTAAAGATCTTTTTACTGAAACTATTCACGCCAATCCATCCCTATCCCGCGCTCAGAAAATGCAGTTTCTCAAAACTAAAGTAAAGGGTGAGGCTGAAAGACTTATCCAGCATCTTTCTATCTCGGCTGATAATTATCAAATCAGCTGGGAGCTTCTGAATAATCGCTACAATAACAAACGCCTAATTTTAAGTTCTCTCTTCGATTTAATGTTCAATATCACAGCGGCGCAGCAATCGTCGCTAAATCATATCAAAAAGATCCATGACGTAACTCGCGAAAGCCTCAACGCTATTAAAAACTTAGGAATCAACGTAGAGTCATGGGATTCTCTTATCATACATCTCATGTGTCAAAAGCTCGACACAGAGACCCTTAGCGAATATCTCTCTTCTGTAAAAGAACCTAAAGAGGTACCTAATCTTGAAGAATTTTTATCATTTTTGGAGAAGACATTCACAACAATGGAATCCTCGCGAAGGAAGTCTGATCCTAAATCTGCTCAACAAAATCATAAAAATCAAAAATCTTTTCATAACTCTAATACGAAGCCGTCATCGACCGGACGTATTGAGCAATCCGCTAATAGCAAAAACGTTTACACCGCTAAATATTATAGGTGTGCAATTTGCAAAAAGAATAATCATTCGATTTTTATTTGTAATAAATTCCGTGAAATGTCTCCATCATCAAAATTTCGAACGACCGAGAATCTAAAGTTATGCAAAAATTGTCTTTATTGCCACAATGGGAACGAATGTGTTTCAGAAAAACGCTGTCGCGAGTGCAACCTTGCACATAACACGCTTCTACATGACGCGTTTACGCTAAACTCTAATGAGGCCGGGGCATCGACTTCTAGTAATGCGAATATCAGCGAACTCAAACAGGGTCAAAAGCCAACTACTAGGAGCTCACACGTGTCTCAAACTGAAATACCTGAAATTCTTTTAGCTACAGCTGTGGTAAAAGTTGAAGCTTCCAATGGTTCCTTTATTACTATGCGCGCTCTCTTAGATCAGGGTTCTCAGACTTCCCTTATATCTGAAAACGCTGCCCAACAGCTAGGGCTACCTCGTCAAAAATGTCAAGGTGTGATCACAGGAATAGGCGCGAAGCAGTCGAACTGCAAAGGAGCTATCAATATCAAATGCGTATCAGCCAATAACAACTTTGAGTTTCACACGGATGTACTTATTATGAAAAGTCTAATAAAAAATCTACCAAGCTTTTCTTTTGCAAAACCTACGTGGTCTTACTTGGATCATATAACCCTAGCCGATCCTGAATACAATCACAGCCGTCCCGTTGATATCTTATTCGGAGCAGATATTTATTCATTGATCTTATTAGAAGGTATCTGCCGAGGCGAACAAAATCATTCTCCTATTGCGCAAAACACGCGCTTAGGGTGGATTTTGAGTGGTAGCGCAAGGACGCTTCAATGCAATGTCCTTATTAACGATTTAGAAGAAATCCAGAAATTCTGGGAAATCGAAGACATTGCCGAAGAGTCCAATCTATCATTAGAAGATCAGGAGTGCGTACAGTACTATAAAAGCACCACCACTCGACGAGAAGACGGTCGGTATGAAGTACGGCTACCTATGAAAACAGATTTTGAAAAGAGTCTAGGAATTTCAAAATATAAAGCAATTGCTCAATTCAAATCATTAGAAAGAAAATTTATTAAAAATCCTGAAATGGAAAATCATTATAAATTATTTATGAAAGATTATCTATCAATGGGCCATATGGCTCCCGCCGTCAGTAGCACCAAACCCGATTTTTATTTCACTCATCACGGAGTCGAACGAGCGGAATCTACAACAACTAAGTTTAGGGTGGTGTTTAACGGCTCATCCAAAACGTCGTCTGGCCACAGCCTTAATGACGTCATGAAACGCGGACCCAACCTTCAACAAGACCTTCAGTCGCTTATTATCAAATGGCGGCAATTCAAATTTGCCTTTACTGCAGATATTGAAATGATGTTTAGACAAATTTGGATAAACAAAGAAGATCAAAAGCTACAAAAGCTAATCTATCGAAATTCCGAGCAGGAAAATATTAAAGAATGGGAGCTTTTGACTGTTACTTATGGTACAAAAGCCGCGCCCTTTTTAGCAATGATGACCCTCCGACAGTTGGCATCAGATGCTAAATCTCACGAACAATACAGCGAAGCCGCTGCAGTCCTCGAAAGCTCCTTCTACATGGACGATCTCGTTCATGGAGCTCATCAGTTAGATAACGCAAAACAAATGCGCGGGGACCTTATCAAACTACTTAAAACCGCCGGATTCAATTTAAGAAAATGGAAGTCGAACGTTGCCGAATTGTCAGATGCAAACATGCACAAAAAACAAGACAACTTCGATTTTAAGCAGCCCGAATCTTCCAAAACTCTGGGACTTAGTTGGAATCACCAACAAGACATGTTTATGTTTAAGTCTAAAATTGAACCGACGACGGCCGAGGTGGAAACTAAAAGATCACTCCTCTCGGATATATCTAAGCTATTTGACCCCCTAGGCTGGCTAGCGCCAATATCGACTAAATTTAAAATAATTTTTCAGAAGGTATGGTTGTCCGCAATCAAATGGGATGATCCCCTACCTGAAGAAATTTTATCTGAATGGATTATAATCAAAAACGATATCATTAACATCAATAAAATACAAGTACCTAGGTGGCTATCTAGTAACGAAAATGACGCAATCGAATTGCACGGCTTTTGTGACGCATCGACTAAAGCCTACGCATGCGTTATTTATTGCAAAATAAATCGAGGTAATCAGCCTATTATCACCCTATTGGTTGCTAAAACAAGGATAGTACCATGTGGGAAAAATATCTCTCTCCCTAGGTTAGAGTTAATGGCGGGTCATCTTCTCTCTAAGTTAGTACTTAAAGTGCAACAGTGCTTAAGTACCTACCAGCTTGAGATCTATGGATGGTCTGATTCTATGATTGTCCTAGGATGGCTTAACGGGGACCCAGGCAAGTGGAAGACCTTTGTGGCCAACAGGGTCACTGATATAAAAAAGACGATGCCATCAGCATGTTGGCGTTACGTCAAATCTGAAGAGAACCCGGCGGACTGTGCCAGCCGCGGTTTAACAACATCACAGCTGATAAAGCATGACTTGTGGTGGCAGGGACCATCATGGCTATTAGGTTTCGATGGACAAGGCCAGCAGCCAGCATTTACCACTGACCTGGAGATGAAGAAAGTCCGTCAAGTCAACGCTGTCACTGAACAAGATCTAGAAAACAACACTATTTATCAATTGCTTTCAAAAGATAGCTCTATCACTAAAGTTATTAGAATTTTATCATGGGTGTTAAGATTTAAAGAAAAAAAAAACTGCAATAATTACCTTTCACTATCTGAACTTCAGAGAGCTGAAATTCTTATTATCAAACAAGTACAGCACTTTGAGTTCTCAAGTGAAATAAAAAACATTTCTGAAAACAATCGGGTACATTCTAAAAGTAAAATATTAGCTCTTAATCCATTTTTGGATAAAAACGGAATCCTACGAGTTGGGGGACGGCTAAGAAATTCCTATCTTCCGACGGACATGAAGCATCCGATCATAGTACCTGGCAACAGCCGCTTAGCCGAGCTTCTGATTGAACAATCGCACAAAACTTCTTATCATGGCGGAGCCCGCCTTACATCAGCTTTTATAAGACAAAAGTATTGGCTCGTAGGAGGCAATAAAATAATTAAAAAGCAATTACGTGGATGCGTTAAATGCCGCCGCCACGATCCTATCAAGCACCAACAAATAATGGGAGACTTACCAGCAGCTCGTACAAGGCCAGCCCGACCATTTCAGCACACAGGTGTTGACTATACCGGATTTGTCGATGTCAAATCAAGTAAAGGTCGCGGTATAAAATCAACCAAAGGCTATATCGCAGTTTTTGTGTGTATGGTAACTAAGGCCGTACACTTGGAACTAGTCTCCGACCTAAGCTCATCAGCTTTCTTAGCAGCTTTACGAAGAATGGCAGCGCGAAGAGGCGCACCCAGTCACATATACAGTGACAATGGTACCAACTTCGTAGGCGCTAACAAAGCTCTAAATAAAGAATATTTAGACCTTCAAGCTACTTTGGATCCTAGTTTCTATTCGGCTATCACCGATATGAAGATTCAATGGCACTTCAACGCTCCAGGTTGGCCTAGCGCGGGAGGTCTCTGGGAAGCAGCGGTGAAAAGCCTTAAATATCATTTGAAAAGAGTCATCGGCGAACAGAAGTTGACTTTCGAGGAATATTCAACGCTACTTTCTCAATTAGAAGCATGCTTAAATGCAAGGCCTCTCTGCCTTCTAACTGAAGACCCCGAAGACATGGAGTATTTAACGCCAGCACACTTCTTAGCATGCGGTCCCACTCTATCTATCATTGAGACCGAGAGAGACTTGCGTACTAGATGGCAACTCACTCAAAAAATATTTGAAGATGTCTGGAAGAAGTGGCAATCGGAATATCTTAGCCAACTATCGACGCGAAGCAAGTGGCGTCAACCCCATGAAAACCTAAAAATCAACGACGTCGTCATCATTCACGACGCCAACCTGCCATCGGGGAAGTGGGCCCTAGGCAGGATAACAGCCCTACATCCAGGGAAAGATGACTACGTACGCGTAGTCACCCTGAAAACCAAAAATGGTGAGCTAAAGCGCCCTATCTCTAAAATTTCTAGGTTACCTATACAGGGTGCCGAAACAGTTCAACAGGACTGTAAGTTTCAACAGAAACAAGATAGAGTTTGCTCAGCTACCATTATAAATCGAACAAAGAAATCGTACTTATCACACTTTATATTTATGTTGTTTATGTTATTTTTTACAATGATAGCAACTCCCGTCCACGGTAAATATCAAGTTACCGGCTTAAATTCAAGTCAAGGATTTTATTTCGATCATATTAGTAATATTCGACTTGAACGCGATCAATGGAATCTAGTTATTTATTACGACATGGAGCCTTATTGGCAAAGCCATGACCTACTTATCAAATACGTAAATCATTTAGACGGAATTCGCAACGATCAAACAAAGAAAAAAATAGCACAATGCGACATAGTCCTTCTACAATTACATCATGGACTGAATGAACTCGCGCACTACAATAACATTTTGCTCGGTAAGCAGTTCCCACGGAGTGCGCGCACGCGACTACCACGCGGCCTTATAAACGGAGTCGGGTTTCTAGCTAACAAACTGTTTGGCGTACTTGATCAGGATTTTGCAGAGCAATACGAGCGTGACATTGAAACTATTAGAGAGAATGAAAAACATTTAGCTTTTCTTTGGAAAAATCAGACTTCCATCGTGGAGGGGGAATTTAATCTATTAAAGAGAGTAGAATCTTCTATTGATAAGCAAAGTAAAATCTTTAACCAGCATTTAAATAATCTTGAAAGAACGTTTAACAAGCAGAGAGACGATTTACAAGTAGTATCAAGTACCTGTGACTTTACGTTATCATCAGCTATTGCACAAGGTATCCTAGTCAGTTTACAAAATATTCAAGAAACCGTCATCGATGCCTTAACGAATGTCTACGCCGGAAGATTCAACTTTCACCTTGTTACCCCTGAGCAGCTACGCGACGAGATGAATACCATCACCGGTCTGTTAACCAAGGACGTATCATTGCCCTGGAATCTCCAATCCGATATAGCGAAAATGTATCATCTTCTCTCCGTCAGAGCTAGAGCTTCGAATAAGTTTATAATATTTGAAATAAAAATCCCTTTAGTCGCACGAGACAACTTCGAACTTTATAAGCTTATACCTATCCCACAGCAATTCGGAAGAAAAATGACGAGCTTAGTTCCAATATCAGAATATGTAGCGATAAATATGCAGAAGGACTCTTATGTACCACTCGCAGAAAGAGACGTACATAGTTGTGTAGAGTTGGATAAGGACTCGCATCTATGTCCTTTGCACCAACCTATTTATCAGATGAAATTAGACGAAAATCTTTGTGTCAAAAGCCTATCCGACCAGTGTCAAACATTATCATCACCCTGCAAGAGTACCTGGACTGGGTTGAATAACTTAAATACCTATTTTTATTCCTGCTGCGGTCAATGCTCTGTACGAATCATATGCGAGCATCAGATTACCGCTGAACAACTACATAGGTCAGGGATAATAAGCATCGATGAAGGGTGTATCATCAAGAGCGAAGCTATCACGATCTTCGCTCACAAAACTCTAGCAAATACTCTTCGAGAAGAAGCGGATGTGCTGAAGATTGACATCCCTCCAATCAACAGCATATTCAACATATCAATTCCTGTGTCTACCATCCTAAATCAATCTGATTACTCCAATCACCAAGAGTATTTTGATGAGATAGACAGGCAGCTCCAAGAGCTTAAAGCTAGCGCTGCAGAAGGAGTACTTACTGACAGAGTCAGTTACCACGACGTTCATCACTACGTCGTTATCTATCTGGTGATATTCGCGGTCATCGTCGGAGTCGCAGTACTGCTGTGGCGCCGCTGGCGGGCGCGAGCGCAGTCCGGAGCGCCCGCCGTGGCGCCGCCGCCCGCCCTGATGTCGCCCGCGCCTCATCGCGCAGAGGGTGCGCCGATTGAACTACGAGCTACAAGCTTCGAACTACCTACGAAATGCGTCAGTGAAAGTGCAGTGCATCAGTGCTGTGTTCGTAGTGAACCTGAATTAGAAAAGTCGTTTAGTGCGCGTGTGATCTCAGATAAATCTAGTTCGCCCGTATTTTTCGATTAAAAGTTCAATCGTACCGCATGAAATATCAATCAGCTCAAGAATACAAGACTGGACAATTAGTTATTATTCTAAGCAACTATTATTTCATCATTTTGTTAACTAAATTGTACCATTTGTATCACCTTGTATCACGTCATTCACCTATCATTTTCTCCAGCATCATATCCTTAAATTCTGGCCCGGGAATATGTACGAGTACGTACATCGTGCATTGCCCTAATTAATGTCAACCGCGCATTTACGCCAGTCATCAATTTAGCAATACTTTTTATTATATTCAGTTCGCGATCACCTGTCAATCGACTCACGCGTCTCACTATCATTTCATTAGTAACTACAGTTTATCGTTAAATATATCAGTTAAAATTTATCTCCTGGTTTTTCTGATATATCCAGCTTAGTTACTAGTTACCTGGTGTACGACCGTACACTTTCAGTAAAATGTTCCATCTATAATATTAAAGGTACTTTCCCTCCATGTGGCAGAGCGATGGGACGCCCTGTATACAATAAAAATAATTTAATTAGATTACTATCTTCGTAGCAAATGTTTGTACGATTTGCAGATATCGATTCCGGGGATCTAGTTGTTTTCTTCTATGTAAAAAATTGAATTTATGGTATGGTTTTATTATTAAAGTTTTCATACGGATCTCTAACTTTATTGAAAATATTCTATAGCCTATGTTTATGAGGCAAAATTCAGGATTCGATGGTGAAATAATTTTTCAAATTGGTTCATTAGTTTCGGCGCCTATTTAATTCAAACAAAGAAATAATCACATCTTTCCTTTTTATAAAATTAGTATAGATACCAGTCATCAGATAAAAGCAGATATTAATTTATTATTAACTAGCGACCCGTTCCAGCTTCACACGGTTACAAGACTGATACAAATTGAATCATTCTATCTATTAAACAAAACCGTGCGAGGATAGACAGACAGCGGGAAGCGACTTTGATTTATACTATGTACAGATTTTATATATCAGTCATCAGATAAAAGCAGACATGAATTTATAAGTTATCTTACATACATTATATTAATTTATACTTTGTG